>NW_024121122.1:2000600-2108604 GCF_016745375.1 Pimephales promelas | reverse complement strand
CAGATAGGCCACCCACTGACGTATTGTCTGTCCGTATAAGGACGTGGCGACCTCGATGTCTGGGAGGAAGCTCCTCAAAGCCTTGAATACCGCCATCATCTCCAGGCAATTTATATGCCAAGTGCGATGATGGTCCTGCCACAGACCCCTGGTAAAGCGGCCGTCCATGACCGCGCCCCGCCCGTAAGGGAGGCGTCTGTCGAAACGGTTTCCCGGCGACATGACACCCCCAACACTGGCCCTTGGGATAGGAACAAGGCTTCTTCCATATTTGCAGAGACTGAAGGCACTTGCGCGTTACTCTGATCATACGGAACGGATTTCCTTTGGGTGAGAACCCCTTGGTCTTCAACCACCACTGGAAGGGGCCTCATGTGAAGGAGGCCCAGAGGAATAATGTTGGATGCCGCTGCCATGAGGCCCAGCATCCTTTGAAAGTGTTTCACAGTGACGGCCTGACCTAGCCTCACCCTGGAACACCATCGCCAGAATTGACTCGATACGTGCGGGAGACATGACGTGCCTGCATTGTAATCGAGTTCCACACGACTCCCAAAAAGGTCGTGCCCTGGGACGGTTCTAGCACACTCTTCTTCAAATTGAGTCTTAACCCCAATTTTTGAATATGGCCAAGAACGACATCTCGATGCCGAACTGCCATCTCCCGAGACTGGGCCAAAATAAGCCAGTCGTCGAGATAATTCAATACGCGAATCCCCTGAAGTCTCAGTGGGAGCAAGGGCCACGTCCATACACTTGGTAAATGTGCGGGGAGAGAGTGCTAGGCCGAACGGAAGAACCCGATATTGGTATGCTTCGCCCCCGAAAGCGAACCTCAGGTATCTCTTGTGACAGAGGAAGGATGGAGATGTGAAAATAGGCGTCTTTCAGATCTATCGTGACAAACCAGTCCTCGATCTGATTTGAACTCACGATTGTTGGAATGGTCAACATTCTGAATTTGAACCTTCTCGGAGAGACCGGTTCAACACCCTGAGATCCAAAATTTGGCCTTAACCCCCCATCCTTCTTTGGAAACTATAAAGTAACCGGCTGTAAAACCCGGACTCCTGTCTACCGGAAGAACACGTTCTATGGCTCCTTTCGACAGCAGAGTCTGTACTTCTTGTTCCAACACCTGAGCCTGCTCTGGGACCACCGCAGTGAGCACCACCCCAGAGAACTTGGGGGGGCGGTGCGCGAACTGCAGTCTGTACCCAACTCGTATTATCTGCAGGACCCATGGAGATATGTTGGGAAGATGATACCATCCCTCTACAAAAATCTGCTAAGGTACCAGCCTCTCGAGCTGGCCTCTGGTGTCTTTTTTCGCTGGAAATTGATGCGGCCCGAAGCGCTGTTAACGGCGGACCTGCATCTTTTCCTAGAGGGCCCCGTTGTGAGAACAACCTCGGTTGTCTCACTGCGGAGGGGGCAGCCCTCTGAAGTCCTGCTGGCTAGGACCGACCTCTTTTCCGAAGTCCTCTTAGCCTGAATGACGTCCCTCAGGTCGCCCCTCTGGCTGGAGGACTTCGGTTTTTGGGAGCGTTTCCTCTGTTGCCAAGACCCCGAGGGGGGGGCTCTAGAGGAAACGCTCTCCTTCTGCTCTGCCCTGTGGGAGGAGCTGGCTGATGGCTGGGGCTGATTGCTTGCCCCCCCCTACTAGATTTGGCCTTCGCTTTCCGGGGAGGTACTGCTGGAACGCCGCAGATTGTTTTCTCGACTCCTGAAACCTGTCGACAACCGAATTAACGGCGTCGCCGAACAGGCCAGAAGCCGAAAGCGGCGCATCCAGCAGGAAGGACCTATCCTTTTCTTTAATACCGGATAAGTTCAGCCACAGATGCCTCTCCGTGGCCACCATGGCCGCCATAGAGCGGCCAATAGCGCTGGCCGCTTCCCTAGTGGCCCGGAGAGACAAATCTGCGGCCTTCCTCAACTCCGCGACATCTTCAGGAGTAGGCCCTCCCCCTCATCCAAATCTTTCAGGAGGTCGGCCTGGTATGCCTGCAAAATCGCCATTGAGTGCAGACACGAACCAGCCCGACCCCGCCGCCATGTAAGCCCTGCCCACCAATGCAGATGTCTCTCTGCAGGGCTTACTAGGCAACACCGGGGTCTTTAGGGAAGACGCCGATTCGGGAGAGAGATAGCTCGCTAAAGCCTCCTCCACCTTCGGCATCTTCCCATATCCCATATCTCGAGCCCCCATAACATTGCTGTAAATCTATTACATTGGGACTCGAAATACGGGACGAATGCGGTCTTTCCCACGTTCTCGAGATCTCTTTATGGAGATCAGGGAAAAAACGGCAGACCCCGGCGGTGAGGCTGTGACCTGCGCTGCAGGTAACGCTCGTCCATTTTACTGGTGACTTGCGTTTCCTGCTCATGTTGTGGCCAGCTGATGTTTAGTCTGGCCACAGCGCGTGTCACAACCTCCACCAGCTCCTCATAACCCAGGCCGCGTGATGGCGTGCTGAGATCACGGTCGTCGCATCGATGCTGAGCACGTCCCCTTCCTCAGAAGTAGACAGCTCAAGCCCCGGGACCTGATCGCGGGTAGGAGAAACCGCAGCGCGGGCTCCCCACACCACTCTCAGAGGCTGCGGGACCAGCGATGGCGAGCGAGAAAATGCCTCAGCATTCTCACTCTCCTCCGCCAGATCCCGCTGCGAACCCCAGGATCTCAGTCGCCGCATCGCCTCGACATATGCGGGACCGGAACCCTGGGAAACGCGAGCCTTGACCGTGCTCGTCAAAGCACGCCAGCCGGGAGCGCAGCCACTCTAATAGGCAAAGCCTCACACATTTCACAAGCAGCCCCCTCGAGAGCTGCCCGTGCGTGCTGCACTCCCAAACAATACACACATAGAGAGTGTGCGTCCCCACCCGTGATGAAACGAGGGCAGGGATGCACACACCTCTTGAATTGTTCACTGGCCATATACTTTCTTTCAATAATAAGACAAACAACACCAAATAAGACAGACAGTTTCAACATAAAGCGCTTGCTGAAGAGCGAAAGCTAGTGTGTGTTGTGACAGCGTCACTTTTATACTTCCGGGTATGCCGTCACATGTTACGTCACGACGCAACACCAATCAGGATTGGATTAGTTTCATTCATACTTCAGAGGCGCACGCTTAGGGAGCGTCCCCAAAGAGTCGATTTTATCGACGCAGTGTTGAGTTCCCTCGATAGGGAACTCATTTTATGTTGCCTTTTACATTCAGTGCGTGTTTCTCACAAGTATTTACTATGCATGATTTTAGAGTATTGTCTTTACATTTACATTATGATGCTGAATATATTTGACACTGTTCCGTCTGTAGTTATAGAGCTGTGTTTTGGCAGTTGCATTGCTCTGTTTATGAACCTTCCAGCCACACAGTTAATAGATTCCTCAAAGGCCTCCCTTTTCAGAAGTCTCAGATTCTCTAGGATTCTTGGCACATGCTCGTGTGAACAGTGCCCCTGGCTGGCCAACAGTTTGTAGTTAAAGGGATGGTTCACTCAAAAAAAGAAAATTCTGTCATCATGTAGCTACTCACCATCATGTCGCTCCAAACTCATATGGCAAAACAAAAGGAGAGAATTTTGAGAAATGTGATGGAAGTTTTTATTTTTCCCATGTAATTACAATTAATGGGGACTGAAGCTAAATTAATAAAAATGAAAGTATTATAATTCAACATGTGTATGAATTATGTAAATATTATAAGTGAAAATGTTTATAAACGTTTTAGATTTTCTGTGTGAGAAATAGATTGACAGAGTATCACATGGATAGAGATAGACTCTAATAATCGATCATGAAAGTATCAAATATCAACAAATTTGCTTCTGTGATCGGTGAGGTGTGATTTGCGGTAGTACCTGCGTTCGGTTTAATAGATACATCATTCACTACTCAATACTCAAGATAAGAAAAGCCAGAACAAAGGATGTGTTCACACTAAAGAGGCGTGCACGTGTCGTGAATTAAGCAGGGTGCAGAAACTTTTAGACAAGGAAATTCAAATTATTAAAAAAAAAGTGATGCAATTACCAAATCCATCACTTCAGTGAGATTTATGGATTAGCCCACTGAATGAGTCAAACTTGCGAAAAGACCCTGGAAAACAAGTAATTATTCGTTCACAACTGTGAAGGAAATGTAAGGTATATAACAACCTAACTTTCGGTCTGTTCCTAGTATAAAGATATCACATTAAAGGTACAGTAGTTAGTAGGTGTAATTAAAACACAATTCGCATGGACTATCTTTTGTGGTGCTTAATCTGTTCTGAAGTTTGACAGCTCCAGTCTACATTCATTGAGTTAAACTGAATGACCACTACGTACTTTAGAGTTTCATGAAACGAAAGAAAGAAAGCTATGATAACAGAATTTTATTATTGAGTGTATTGGTAACATTTTTCAGGTGTAATAGCTGAGATCTGAGATCTCTTTTGGTCTTCCTCATTAATGTTTGGGTTTGAGAAGCTATAGCTCAGTTGTACTATAGAAGTTGAGACACTTTCTCAAAGCCAAGCATTAATGAGGAAGACCCAAAGAGATCTCAGCTCACCCACAGTTTCTGGGCCTTTGCAATTAAACATCCAGAAGCTCTCTGCAATTATATTTATCATCAGAGACAATTAAACACTCACCACCTGGGACATTACCCATCCTGCATGGCGCTCCGCAGATAAGAGGGATGAATCATGCCCCCCTACTTTCTCTCCCTCTCCCTCCCTTTCAATTCATCTGCAACAAATGCATTTCCATGTTTGGTTGTGTATTACTTCTCACCAGATTGCCATGTTTGCATCATTCGTCAAAGGGGTTTTCCGTCTCTTTTGGTGGGAAAGGGGCAGAGATATAATGCTATCTGCCAGTGAGCGTATGTGAAGTCTTGTGCAGCCGATAGATTGGAGGTGTTGATGAATCGCTTGAAACGTTCACCAGGCAATTGGTTGCTGCTCAGTATGCAGGCCAGTGGGATGAACAGCACCCATCAGGCCTGATATTAAAAGACTCTGCTCGATCACATTAGAGGGAGCTCTCTACGCCTGCCCAATGATTAAGTCTATGGGAAGCATTTGTCACTTTAGTTGAGCAAAAGCCAGACCTAGGATCATGCATACTTGCATTTAACTCTTTTAATGCAAATATACGTTGATCCGTCGGTCTGTCCAATTAAAATCGAGGTTGGGGCGTTTTGTGCACACCGCCTATTTATAGAGGGTGAGGAGAGATTATCATCTCAAGGGTTGTTTGAGGTTTCAATTTTAAAGCATGCCGAGAAAATTGTTGGAGACGATACTCATATCCTGAGTGCCCACTTTAAATTATTACCATCAGGAAGGAGGTAGGTCTAATCGACTGAAAGATTCCTTTGTTACTGCAATCAAAGCGTTAAATAGAGATAAAACCCTGTGAATTGTCTTCATTGTGTCTCCATTGTATTAACCTTCAATTATTTTCAATTATTTATTTTTTGGATCGATACGCTTTTAATGTTGTTTTGTATGTACATTGTCCAAGACAAATTTCTCAGCGATGGGACTAATAAAGTATAAACTAAACTAAATCCACAAGGAAAAATGCTTCTATTTGGCATTTTCTAAATTGATTTCAAAAATACCAGCTTAACAGTTTGAGTGAAAACTTGAAGGTATTGTAGGTAAGAATATTATAAAAAAAAAAAAAAACTTTTTTTCCAAATTTGTTTAAAATTTCTATGTATATATCAATGCATAATTAAAATGTAAGTACTCTGATAAAAAGAGTATAAAAATCGAGTGACTCTAGACCGTTTAATCTGCACTAAACACAGCTCATTATTGATTAATTTCTTTAAAAATAATAATAATAATAAAACTGTAAAAAAAAACCTAAGCCTTTGAACAGTAGTGTAATTTCTATACACTATCTCCGACTTTTGGACCCTGCTGTAAATGTAAATCATTCATTTCAATATAAAATGTTACAAATTCCATATAAAATATGCAAACGGGAAAATGTAGATCAGAACCAATTATATACTGTAGTCACCTATGTTTTTTTTTTTTTTTTTCCTACCACTAGATTTGAAGAAAGCTTTCTTCTTGAGCGGGTTGAGTGATCGTTCGATTTTGATAATGAGTCTCTTTAATTCTATTGACAAATGGGGTCACACTAGGTGATCAATGATAACCGTTCCAATTAAATTGCTAAACCTCTGCATGGCGGAGATTGTAACCATAAAGATATAGAGCAATTGGTTTGCTCAACAGCGGGGCGTCTTCAGTGGGCCATTTCACACAGATGTCTGTCTTTTAGAAGCTGCTGCTCACGATCGAGAAAAACAAGTCATCCATTTTACGGCCACAGGTTCCAAGTTCCCCCCCACCCATGTCTTAAAGTGATGCCTTATTTAGCTTGTCGGATTTTCCAAATAAACGCTATCACTGGGTTTATGGAAAAATGGATAAAAATGAGATTGTAAGGTATTGATCCCAACGTGGGTAGGGCTGAGGAAAAACAGGCCTCATCTATATAGGGAGAGAAATGAAGCAATAATTCAGGCAGGCATCGAACACCCTGCCACTGAGCCTATCGATTCCTATCCACAGAATATGAGATCACACCTGAATGAAAGAGAGCTCTGGGGAGAACAGAGAGAGAGAATGAGAGAGAGTGTGTAAAACGGAGCCTGCCTTTCCCTAACATGTACAGAACATTACCACCCTGACATTAACAGCTCTGTACAAAGCCCACAAGTGCCTGTTAAAAGGTTCTGCTAAAGACCAATTACCCAGCATGCCTTTCTGCTCTATCAGTCAGAGTTGCTGTTCTAGCCCTGCAGGTCTATGTGTGGTCAGCTGATTCAATTTACCACCAGCAGCTCAGTGCTAGCATCTGGTCTCAAAAACAGGAAAGCCACAAATATCGTGTTCTCGCCAGTCTAAAAACTGCCACCCACACTGTGCCCTCGGGCTCTGTGAGATATTAAGTGTGGGATTTTTTTTTTTTTTTTTTTTTGGTGGTGGTGTAAGGTATTTTAAAATGTACTGTTTTGACTGGCTCCATCTGCTTTTGACAGCGCTCATTGTATTGTCTTTTAGTAGTGTCTCACTCCTCTCCTCTCTGTACCCCCGCGGGCCTGTAGTTATTATTGTGAAATATGAAGCGATCCGGCTGTGCCTTCATGAAATTTCAATGAGCATTGATCTGTGTGATTGCAAGGAATCCGTCAAGCAATGGTTGTTGTTCATTTATTTATTTATTGCTGATATGTTTTACTCGTTTTGATCCCATCTTCTGGAGAAAGAGGGGAGCTGTCGATTGTTAATGTATTTGTAGCTTTCCTTTTTTGGAAAATCAGGTCTGTTCCTCGATAGTTTCTTTGTTCACAAGGCTGAAAATTCAATTTGCGCCTCCAGGAGGTCCTTTTAGATTCGTAACAGCCCTGTATTTGCCTATATTGATTATATTCATTAAACGTAACAAGATGGTATGGTATACGGCTGATATTCTGCTCTTTTCAGTATTGATTTTGTAGATTTTATTTCAGCTCATGACATCACACATAACCTTTTCGTTCTCCTTTGCGAATGAAATTGGAGAGCTGCAATGAATCCGTGATGACACAAGACTGTCATATATGTTGAATGACTGGCTGGTGTTATTTTTGTCGTGAAACCATTCCGTGAGCCCAGAAAGAAATGGAAACCACAGCTTGTCAGTTTCTGGAACAGTAAAAGTAAACAAGTGCATGGACAGTTGAAAGGTGTTTCCCTATAAATATACAGGTCTGCTGTGCATGGTTTGGTAAACAACATAACACACATATATAGGGTCCGGAAATGTAGAAGCTCATGGGATTTTACTTCCCTGTTTGGTGTGTATCTCTGAAAATACAGCTTTGTTAAAATTTCTGACAAAGTTCATCCCATGACCCAGCACAGGAGGTGTTTTTTCTTTCTTTTCTGTGTGGTCTCAAGGGTTTGAGTTTGTTTTTGCAATAACGTATCTGCTGTCACTGGTCAATGTCAGTTTGATTTGTGACATACCAGAATTACATGGATTTGTGTTCATGAAATGTTTGCATCATTGTTTTCAGTGGGTGTTCAGCGACTCTTAGAAAATTAGCAGCACTTTTCCGGTAACTGTTCAGTACACAGTCACTCTCTTAGCAAGTTTGCATTATCGAGTCGACTGGTGGGAGGATTGTACAGTATGTGAAAATCAATAGCAATGAACGAGAGTAAACACGTGCAGATGTCTTTAAGTGTGGCAGAGTACTATTTAGCCAGAGATCTTGCCCATCCATCTCTGTATCAGCACATTAACTCAGTGTCTTTTGCATCTAGACCTGTGCCTCATTATACTAGCACATGGGTCTGCTTTAAAGAGAGATTCTTTAAATGTTCCCTATCCAGGCCCTCACAAAAGTTCTGCTCCAGCAGCCACTTCATTATTCACTCTTAAATGAGTTTAGTTGTGATTTACTCAGGACCAGCTGTTTTACAGCATTTATCGCATGTGTATTCTTGAAGACAAATTGAGTATGGAGTATGGAGTATGGAGATATGTCCCTAAACTACTCACAAACCTATCAGTGATTCATTATTATTTTAAATTAAGAAGATTTGTTTTCATACTTTTCAAAGTACATTCGAATCCTGGGGGATAATATCAAACCAATTATTTTATCAAATGCATTATTTAATGTTTATTTTAGGGTTTTTATAGACCTTACATTAATGTTAAAAAGTTTTTAGTGATACACCGATCGACGTAGTGTTTTCCAACGTCATTTAAAAGTTCAACCAATGGAAAGTAGATCTCAGCTATGGTGGGTAGGAACGATGTGTAGAGACCAATCAGACACTGTCTTACAGCTGGAGCGCTTGGTTGGCATATATATATATATATATATATATATATATATATATATATATATATATATATATATATATATACTGTGTGTCATAAAATATAAATATAATGCTTGAATGATCGGGATCGGTATCGGCATCATGATGACTGAAATCGATAGTCAGTATCTGCTGCAAAATTCCTGATTTGAGCATCCCTATTTTTTTTTATAAAGAAATTAATACTTTTATTTAACAAGGATGCATTAAATTGATCAAAAGTGACAGTAAAGACATCTATACTGTTACAAAAGATGTATTCATATTAATAAAAAATCTAATCTAGAATAAATAAATCAATTAAAAAAAATATCTTGAAAAAATCCATCACAGTTTTCACCAAAAATATTAAGTAGCACAACTTTTTCCAAAATTTATAATAAGAAATGTTTCTTTAGCAGAATATCAGCATATAATTATATATTATTAATTATATTATTAATATGATTTCTGAAGGATCATGTGACACTGAAGACTGGAGTAATGACGCTGAAAATTCAGCTTTGCATCACAGAAATAATCTGTATATATATATATATATATATATATATATATATATATATTCAAATAGAAAACAATTACTTTGAATCGTAATAATATTTTGCAATATTACTGTTTTTACTGTATTTTTGAGTAAAATAAATGTAGCCTTGGTGAGCACAAGAGAATTCATAAAAAAATATTACCAACCCTAAACTTTTGGACTATAGTGTACTTCTGTTAAAGTTAGTTTCACCTAGAAATACGTCATATTACCATAGTAAATGTGTTGTGAAAATTGCATCATGTTGTCTTTAAGCCGCGGAACCTGGTGGCTGTCTTGACAGTAGCTACAGCTTTCTTTACACATAGTTCAGGCCAACCCTGCTCTTTTACTCTTCCATTCAATCTCTCTTACCTCCATGTCAAACCTGCAGTAATATTGTACAACACAATCTCTCATTCAGCCTCCATCTATTTCTTTGCCATTACGATATCCTGCAATCAGCTTCTCTCCAACCCCCATTCGTACGCCACTTGTGCTCTGCACTGGTCCGCACTTCCATATCCATGTCTCCAAACCACCAACAGACCTGATTACAGGAAGCCTATTTAGATATGATGTATTGTCAGCCGCAGGGCGGCTTTGAATCATTCTGTCACATTCGACTGTTTTTGTTGTTCTTTCCTTTGCCGATAGCTGCGTCTGTTCTCTATCATGCTCCGGGATTGTTTTAACTTTTTTTTTTCTCGACTTGCTCTTTAAGTAAACAGCCAGTCAATCACTGTGCTGCGTGAGCGACTGTGCATCCAGGCGGTCATAGCGGCCGAGAAAGTCGAGGTTAATGCTGCCTCTCAAACAGTGAGCGGTTGAGCCCTACTGTGTCTCGATGCATGAAGCCTGCTGATATTATCCAATGGCATCTGCTTTTTAATGAAGTTGAAGCTTATTGTAAAAGTAAACAAGAAGAGGTTTTTTTAGATGCGTTCTTTTGGGGGGGGGGGGGGGCAGTCATGACCTAATTGTTAAAGAGTCAGACTGGTTACCCGAAGGTTGCGGGTTCGATTCTCAGTACGAGGAGGAAACGACTAAACAAGCACGGCGCCTAACCCCCAATCGCTCCCCAGGCGCCACAGCAAAAATGGCTGCCCACTGCACCTGGTGTGTGTGTCCACCGTTTGCAGTGTTCTTGTGTTCACTACTCATAATGTGTGTACACTAACTTGGATGGTTTAAATGCAGAGGACAAATTCTGAGTATTTGTATTTATAAGTACTTGGCCCTCACATGTTATGTTCACATTCTTTTTTCAATGTATGTTTCAGGCTTCATGTCCAAACCAGATACAGGTCCAGCATTTGCTTGTACTTATAAAGCCATAGATCCCACCTGCCGTTGGATGTTGTACTGAGAGGCATTGATGTACAGTCAGAGCTGACCGTTTCCCAGTGGAGGATGGCCAGGCTGGGCACAGCTTGTGTTCTGGGCTCCAGGGGTCTGGTTCTGTCTGGGCCCTAGGCCATCTGAATCCACTCCACTGCACTCAGAGGCTGCCCACAGTCTGTCTTCTCAGCTGTGGAGCTGAGGGGAGCTGGGCGATCTCCCTCAGGAGATGTCCAGGCTGCGGCCTACAGGGCAAACAGAAGGGAGGCTGGAAGAGCCCCCATCTTCAGCAGGACAATTAACTTAGGGCCAGAGGACTAGTCCTCAGTTGCTATTTTTATTATAAGATTTGACACTTCAGGCATAAGAAAGGCGGTCAGTCTATCATGAAAGAAAAAGCGAGGTGGAAAATGTGTGTGGAGAGTGAACAACTGTTAGAATGACTCTTGGGTATCTTATGTCACATAAGCAAATAATTTTATTACATTATTAAAGTCAGGTTTTGGACTCTTGTTCTTCCTAGTATTTGCTAATATCAAGCTGATTATTAATCAGTTGAGGGAAAAATAAAGGCATTTTGACATTTCAATTTTTTAAATTATCTGAAAAATTGTCAGAAAATTTAAAGCAAAGGTAATTTGTGCACCAGATATAGCATTAAGCCAGCTTAAAACCAGTATACAGTGGCTCCAAAAAATAAACAATTTGGATACTTAGGCCAATGTATAAAAATCTTTGCATTACATAACAAAATATAGGCTAATACTTCTTGGCTACTACTCACATAACCTCAGTTCCCTGAGTTAGGGAATGAAGTATTTTTTTCTTTATGTAAAACACATTTGCAGCTGCACAGCTCGCCCATTGAGTGTCTAGCTCGCTCATAGGCTGTGCTGCAGCAGCTGCACATCCAATGGCGCGGACGCCTCTGACGTGCGACCAATGAGACCACTCTAAGTCATTACACGTCAGAGCCCGTCAAGGGGGCGAGGACTCAGCCTATATTAGT
Organism: Pimephales promelas; assembly: GCF_016745375.1. Next base: position 2,096,822 of record NW_024121122.1, on the reverse strand, counting down.
CCCCGAATTCATCATTATAGCAGGTTTATACAAGTGAATCGACAACTATCCTGTTAAAACAGTGGCCGCATAGCGGCTGGCTATGCAATATTTCGTTCCCTTACTTAGGGAACCAAGGTTACATGAGTATAAGTAGTTCCTATTCGAACTGTCACTTCGTATTGCATAGCCGCACCGAGTAACTGGTTGCCACTGCAACTCAGGATCCCTGAGCATACAGAACAAGCCATAACCCACATAATTATGTATCCAGACCCGACCCTGTCAGGTCTGGGAGAATACATCATTAATCACAACATATCATACCCATAAACCCCGACACTGTTGGGGTCATTAGAATATGACAACACCACTGGCCTAAGGGGGTTAATCCTCCTAGCACCCTTCAGAAATCTCACGACCAGGTCATTTCTTCCCAGTGACTGGCCAGCCACCAGAACACAGTGTGCTGCAATGACTGCCACATATACTTTGAGCATGGACGGGGAGCGACCCACGTCCAACAGCTCCTGTAGGAATGAGAGAACAACCGATATCTCGCATGACTCTGGGTCTACATTGTTTTTCGTGCACAAGCTGGAGAAGCCCGCCCATTTCAAAACATAAGGGCACTGAGTCGACGGGGCTCAAGCTTCAGATATAGTGTTCAACACCTTCATAGGAAGGTCTCCAGATACCTATTTAAGGCCACACATGGAGGGCCCCATAGGTCAGGCCGTGAATGCCACAACGTTCCCTTCGCCTGTGTGAGGAGGTATTTCCTCATTAGGAAAGACCATGGAGCTGTGTCCGATTCTGGTGGCTCCTGGGCACTCACACTCTCTGACCCGTTTGATGACCTGTGGAATCATCGAGATGGGGGGAAAGCATACAGGGGGCGGTTGGGCCAGACGTGTTGTTGTTTCAGCGTGGGGGGGGGGGTCTAATTCTATCGCCCCTTTTGCTAATAAATTCTGCACTTCATACGTGACCCACGTGTCTGGTCTGCGAGCGAGTAGCCTTGCTTTATAGTATTTATGACCCAACTCGACACATCGGGGATAGCTTGCTAGGCTAAAACCATTGTGGGTGGAGTCTGAGACACTGATTGGGACGGGCCGCCTAACATAGGGGGACCTGAAATCCTTATAATGTGATTTGTGCATACATTGAGTGTTTGACTGACTGTGCAGGCATTTGCGCGTGGGGAAGTCAGTGTTACAACAGGGTTGAGTGTCGTGCTTGTGACACATGCTTTTTTGTGCTTTATTTGGGTCGCCGTGAAGATGGCGTTTGTTTGCAAAGATGTACTCACTGCTGCAGGCCTGTTTACGATAATAAAATTCCCAGCCGCCTGAACTGAACAGGGGGCTGTGTGAAGTTTAGTTGGCTTCTTTGAGGGTGGTCCGGCAAGTGTAGGTCCCTCTCTCTTCGTGCCGCGTGCTAGTACAACTTCGGCTGTGTCGCGTCGAGCACAATGCTGGGTCGCAGGGCTTGGCACCGGGGCATCGGAGACCGCTTTGACGCTCTTGACTGGCGCTGGGCATCAGCCGCAGGGCGGGGCTGAGAGGCCTGTTTCATCGGCTTCGCTGGCTGAGGCGTAGACGCGAGGTGTTGTTTGACGTGAGGCATAGTGGCCGCAACCAACGACTCGTAGCCCTTCTTCACTGCGGCATCCACAGAGGAGAGCGTTACGGAAACTGCAGAACCTTGTGTCGAATAAGAAGTGCGCCAGTCCTTGGTTGAAAAACATACTGTATTAACCATAGTTAATATGATAAATTATACTTGTTTTTCTAAAATGAGTGCTTTCATATGTACTAATGTACACCCAAAGCGCTTTAGGGTGCTTTAATCATATTAGGGAATCTCTCCTCATCCACCAGAAGTGGTGGGGATAGTATGCATAGTATAGTGCATTCATTAAAAATCGCCTTGACATTAGAGACAAACCAGCTGTAAGGAAATGTCTTAATTTGTTTGAAGCTTAATGGTTTGACATTTGTTAACTAATGCAGTGAGGTTTATACATTTTTAAGTATAGCTTAAATGACCAAATACTTTTGGGACCATTGTTCTGATTACTGCTTATCAAATATAAAGTATCTCTGCTGACATATATCTCTCTGTACATCTCTTACTCTGCCTCAGTGAATCACAGAAGAGCTCGTTGTGAATGTGCCCCTGAGGGCTGGAGTTTAGCACCACAACAGATAAACACACAAACAAGCTCTCTGGGCCGGTGCTGGAGAAAGACCCATTGTCTCAGTGTGAAAGTCCCACTCAATCCAGGGAGGTTAGAAAAACATCAGGCCAAGCACCATGTGGTCCACCCCTTGCAGGATGTTTGGGCCTATCATGCAGATCGGGTTCCTTTTTCAATATTATCTTATTGCTCTGTCCTCAGCGAGCATTCATGAAACTGTCTGTGGGCCTCTGAGGAGTGGGAGGTGCTGCTACACAGAAATGAAAACTTTAATTGAATTATTTGCTCATAATGGTGGTCTATAGATTTGTTTTTCAGATTAGTGGTGCTTATGTAAACAAAACAAAAGAATCCAGCATTATTTGTTATTAGATTTTTTTTAAGGATAATTAAAAAAACGTCCATGATATCAGCTGAAAATATGTGTGTTTAAATTAATATTACGAGCTCAATAGAAGTTAAGTTCAGTCAACTGCTTTTGTGGCATGATGTAGAATACAACAGGTTTCAATAGGTTGTAACAATAGGTTACAGTGACATATTCAAAGTTTAGTACATGTAACAATAGTTTAATCGCATTTGCATTGCAGTTGAATCTGTCACAAATCTCATTGCTCCTCATGACCAGTTTGTGAAGCTGTCAATGATGGTTAGGCCTGTGCACCGGCTGAAAAAAATAGAATCCATTCACACAAACTGCTCATTTTTTTATTTTTTTTATTATTATTATTCATAAAGTGGTGCCTTGTGGTTGCAAACTGCTAAAGCATAGTGAGAATTGATACAGATATTTTGGCAGCTAGTTAGGAAACATAATATTTGATACTTTAGTTATCCTTTTATTGCTGTCTACTTTGTGTTTTTTGGAACTGTATTGAGGTCTGAAGGAAATTACCCTTATGTTTTATATACATTTCTTTGTAATGGTAATTGCAGATAGGTGTTTAATTTCACTGCAGTAAAATGGTTGAATTTTCTCTTTTCCTGCAGCACTGAATGAACCCACTATTGACTACGGTTTCCAGCGGCTACAGAAAGTGATCCCTAGACACCCTGGCGACCCTGAGCGCTTACCAAAGGTCAGTTTTCTTACGTGACATAACGCTTGTGCTTTCTTTGCTTTAAAGTCAATGAAGTCCCTATTTATTTTGTGAATATTTACAATGTGTTATTGTTCAACAATTCATTAGTGTGTTAATTAAAAGATTTTCAACTTTTGCTTTCTGCTGACGTCAGTTAAGGCCACACAAGCTACTGGATAATAATAACCAATAGCCATATAAGTATTTAGGCACTGTTTTAACCAACTATCTTTCAGTCTGGCTCCTTGTACGTAACACCTACTTTTCACAATCCAATCCATTCCCAAAGAATAAGTCCCATCCAGATACTCTCTTTGTATATTGTTGCATTCATAAATATGTCATATTATAGAAGTAAAATGGGTTTAAATGTTAACTTTAACTGTTGATTTTAATTTCACTAGTTCACTTTAATTTTCATAGAGTAATACTGACACTGGTCCGGATTTCCATTTAACACGGTAGCCTTGGCTGGTATAACACATGGTTGTGTTATTTGAACCATTCATTACAGACTCCTTCAGTTCAGAGATTATATGCTGTATATTCAATCCCACGCATTTGTGTTCGGTATTCTCGGTGAAAGGATCCCAGTTGTGGACCTGGTTGGGTGTTTATTTCTCTCTCCATGCATGGTTCTTAAAGAGAGGCTGACCAAGTAAATGGATCCTTTGGGAGGGATAAATAAACATTACTTTATCTTGTTGTGCGTGTCCTATACCCCAGAGCCTTGCTCCAGCAGCACCACTTAATAGTGTAAAAAAGAAAAGAAAAAAAAAAAGAGTAATTATAGCTGGCTGCTGGCTGGGCCTGCTCACGCTCAGAACTGACCTTGTGCTGTTAGCAGCCCTCTGTATCAAAGCTGGGCCATCAGTATTCACGTCCCATGAGCCACCTCCCAATCCATTTCACCTTAAACACATCAAATTAGACCATGGGGTCAACAAATGCGGCATCAAACCAAAGCCAATCTAGAGGAATCAGGCAAATTCAGAGTTTGCGGCCAAGTAGTTACATTTGGCTCCTAATCTCATGTGACCTGCACCACACAGCAGACTATTAGCAACTAGCTTTTTCATATTTTGTTTCAGTTAAGATTAGATTTTTTTTCAATTAATAAAAATGTTTTTTTTTTTTTATGGTTTTAGTAAATATACTAACCCTGCCACAGCCTTATTTATATATATATATATATATATATGAAGAGTTCAGATGCAAAAGCCTCTAAATGCCATTTGAAATGTTCTTCTTTAATGATGAGTTTTATCAAACTTGTATATTTATGTTCAGTAATTTCACTTAAATAACAATTAATAGGTAATTATCATTGCCATTTAAGTGAAATTACTGAACTTAAATATACAAGTTTGATAAAACTCATCATTAAAGAAGAACATTTCAAATGGCATTTAGAGGCTTTTGCATCTGAACTCTTCATATATATATATATATATATATATATATATTGGCTCTTAATTTGGTGATTTATGAGTGTTTGACAGGAAGTGATATCATAGCTGTTTCATTTGTGATGTCAGAGTTAATATGTTGCAGGCAGTCTAGGAATAAATGGGTCATGGTGTATACCATAAATTCATTTGGGTGACTTGGGTGCTGAACTGCCATTATCAACTAATCAGGCAAGGTTTAAAACTATACACTACAAATAAAAAGTGTAATTATTATTATTATGATCCAGATTTTATAATAATAATAGTCATCAAAATTCTAAAAGCTTTTCATTCACTATCCATTTGGGGGGGTCATTTCAATCATTATTCATAAACACAATTTATATTTGACTAGATATTAAATCATAAATGAATAAATAAATATCTTGTTTTGTTATTTAGGAATAATTTATATTTGAATGCAAACTACTTTTTGATGTTAAGGATCAAAGTGTGTGAGCGGTAGTGTGTAGTGATCAGTGTTTTATCCACTGAAAAGGTAAAGTAAAGGATTACTGTTCATTTTTAGTCAATTTAATTACAGTTACTTACTGTATAATGTGCTTGCGTTACATACTGTAAATTAGTTCAACAGTTCTGCATAAATCAATATTGAATTTAAAATCTAGATTCTAAATGTATTGCCTAAAGGTAAAAGTGAACGCTGTCTCTTTAAAATCGTTAGCTGTGGTGCAGTTGCGCGTGACGAGTTCGCGTTTGAAGTTGAAAATGTCGGCAGAAGCCAGTGGCTGTTTTACCAAATGGAAATATTCCAACAGCCAAAAGAGATACAACCACTTTTTCACAAAGGAAGCAGCACTGTCAGCTGTGGAAATTAGTTTTTGTTTAGAAACATATGACCACATACAGTATGCATATGTTGCTCACTGCTTTGGAAATTTAAAAATGCACAGCCTGATTTTTGCAATGTAATTATATTTTTTGTTATTCAGTTATTTGTCAGAGGAATTCTGACCGTTAATTAAGGGTTACAGTGAATTAGAAATTAGTTCATTTTGTTGGAACACATGGCTACATCATGTATGAAATATAATATGTTACTCGTTGCTTTGAAACCGAGTTTTATGTTTACAGCTTGATACATGTCATTTAACTTCTCTTAAGTTAAGCTTTTTTGTTATTCAGATATGTAGCAGAATAATTCTATTTTTTGTTATTCAGATGTATAGAGGAATTCTATTTAACTAAAGGTTACATGTGTTCCATTACACGAGAGTAGATGTTAAAATCAGTCATGCTGATTTGTACTCGGCTTTCGCCAAGATAATCAAAACTAAGACGTAGCTTTACAATAAGTAAAGCATAGTATGTTTTAATAAAGCTAAAATGCTTTAAAAGGATACACTATTCCATGTTTGACTCTTATTTAATTATAAAAAGATTTTAATTTCTATTGTCTATCTGGTCAATGTTTATAGGGATTTTAAGAAGTAATTTAATTACTTGTTGATTAATGAAATTACTTTTTAGACAGTGTAATTTGAAAAGTATACAATATTGATGATGTAATTTGTTGAAGTAACTTACCCAACACTGGTAGTGATATTTACTATATATAATCTGTAGCTACAAGTCATGAACAAATTTTGGAAATATTCCATTTATTTATTTTTTCTTCGCCGCTAATAGATTTAGGTTTTATCCAAACTTCTGGATATTGCACGCTCAGGCTTTTCTCATATAGTAGTCCTCCTTCCTCTATCTCTCAGTTTCTTCTTTCATTCTCTTCCATCAATCCCTCAATCATTCCTTGTGTTAGTGTCCATTCCCCAGCTGGTGAGGAGAGGACAGATCTTCTGTCTCCTGTCAGTGGGGCTAAAGAGGGCAATGGCGTTTGATCTCAGTCCCTAATGAACCACATGTACATTGTTTGAATACCTTCCTCTGCAGTCCCACAGTCTGAACCTCGTTTCCACACACACATGCACACACACTCACCCGCCATCGTGTACAGGAGCACTGTGCTGACCCGGGGTCCTGTAAAAATCACCAGCTGACATGTGTTGCTGCTTGTCCCTCCTAATGCTGATGGGGACTATTACATTACTGGCTCATTGATGTCACTAATGAAGTTAGAAATATCCCCTTATAATGACAGATTACATACATACATACTCTACATACACACACACACACACACACACACACATATATATATATATATATATATATATTCATAAAAATATAAATTGCTTTAACATAGCATGTTGAGGATTCCCATGGTCATCTGTTAATATCAGGATCTTTTTATTCATAAAATTATAATCCTGAAAAAAATTATTTTAATTTATTTTAAATTTTGATTTTCATTTGTTTTATTACTTTTTATTGCAACTTTAAACATTTCAATTGCTTAATTGTTGTGTGTGTGTAATCTCTATCAAAAAATGTGTAAAATCAGAAATTAACTGCACAACCCGGGTTTGGGAACCCTGTTTTTCGTCATTTGCCTCTCAGAGAAATTAGCTTCTCTGCAGAAAGAGGAAAAGTTAAGCCTGCCTCTGTCTTTCATAATGGAACTATCTGGTATTTTTCATTGAAACTGGGGCAACATGTTGCTCACTGTGGTCTTAACCTTGGCTTGATTTGGACTCATTTTCCTGGGCTGATGATGAAGCTGAATGCATTAGGTGGGTCATGGCCAAGGTCACCTGTCACATCTTTCCCACTGTTTTCAGCATAAGGGAGGCAAACCAGAATACACTCGTGGCTGCTCTCCCCAGAGAGTCCGCTTAACAGCCGCCCATATTTTTAACTGATTCCTTACCATTTTAATGAATAGGTTGGAACGGCCCACAAGTGAGCAACCTCACCCTATTAGAGGTGCTGAATAAAACAGGTAGGCAAAACTACTCGGCAAGATAGCTTCAGGGTCAGGTATGGGGGAAGTCCCAGAGGAAGCAGTTAGATGTTTGTTATATTAAGATTCTCAACTACATGCTCACTTTTTCAGCAGGCCATGTACCAGTTTTTTTTTTTTTTCTCACAAAAGCAAGAAAAATCTAATAAAATTTATTGAGGTTTCTACTTAAAACAAGAAAACAAAATGTACAATGAGGCAAGAAAAATAGCCATTATTTAAAGAACAAATAATCAATCACTGTCATGGTTCTGTTTTGTTTTGTTTTTTTAGTGCTACATCCTTATTAGCATATTATCTGTCGTAAATAGTATTCTAAATTAGAATTAGTGTGTTCCAAATCGTAATATATTGAAATTAGTATTTCAAAGATACCCGGATGGTCTACTTTTTCCGGTTAGAATCCGAAGTGCAAATTTGTGCACTCTAATGGCTAATATTGCCCACAACCCATTGCGCGCTGGACAAAGATTTGATTAGAACTACAAACACAAATAAAAAGTTTTTAAAAACTACAACATGGCGTTGCCCAACGGTTAAATAGAGAGGTTTAGATAAAGGGTTTGATATTTATTCAATGTTATCCACATTATATTTACAGTATTCTTCGTCCACATTCTAAACTTGTAATGATATGTTTGGTCATTAACTTTTAAATGCATCATTATGCAAATTGAAAACACATGAGGGGATTTCTCTGCATGAAAGACCCATGACTGGCAGTTCAGCGTGTTACTACATTTCTCTCTGAAACAGTAGGAAATTAAATTAATGTAGAGGATTTTAACAAGATGATAGAAAGGGTAGTTTAAACGGTGACGGGATGCACCTAACAAAGTGACAGAGCTGTCTGTAAAAGATTTTCACTTAATACATGGTTTGTTGCTATGGTTTCTGATTCAGATTAGTTTCCACACCTGTTCCTTGTTTCATTGAGCATCATCCCTGTGTTTATAAGCCCTCAGTTTCTTCAGCTCTCAGTTCGGTGTTGTTAATGGTAAATATAGTGTGTTGTCAGTATTTAAGTGGTTGTTATTTTGTTCATCCTCATAGCTCATGGTAGGTCTATGGAGAAAATAATTGGCTTATGAATGGAAAATGACTCATTGTATGCCTAACTAGTTCGTGTTTATCCTCAAAGAATGCAGATCACATGAAAACAATAGCACCAACATTTACAGCTTTACTCCTGGGCCTTGACAGGTTGGCAGAGAAAGAGAGCGAGAGACAGAGAACAAAAGGAACAGAGGCAGGAAGGGAGAGAGAGAGTTGGGTGATCCATCATGGTGAAGTCAGCTGTCCGGTGCTGCCTTCTCACAGGTCAGCCGATCGAAGGCACCACAGCCCTCACTTTATTACTGCTCACCCAACAATAATTGAGTCACCACAAGGGGGAAGAGGCAGGCAAGGCAGCATGAGGAAAGAGGACACAGAGATTGTGAACATGGGAAGAGTAAATGAGAAATAATTTCTCGCCGGTGTACCCATACATGTCCGGTTAGTTGTCGAGACAAGGTTGGTGTTAGCAGATAGATTTTACCCTGATTTCCTCAAGTACTTGAGGTTGTAAGCATCTCGTTCTCCCCTCTCCGTCTGCGTCTCCCTCTCTCTGTCTTCCCCTCCCTTTTCTGTCCCTCCTCCTCTCGTTCGAACACTCTCCGAGAGATATTAACAGCGTCGGCTACTGCGCCCAGCCTCTCATTTCAGCACTATTGATTTTGCCCTTTATTGAGGCAATAACAGTTTGTTGACGGCACTTCTCTAAACTGCTGGACTCAATCACAGGTGAGGGCCAAGTGTGGAACACGGCAGGTTAACTTGTTTCTCTCAGTTCTTGAACAAGCATGCTACTATTTTATCCAGCCCAGAAAATTTATTACGCAGCGATGGTTCAACAAGATTTTGGTTTTTTTTTCTGTTATTTTTTGGAAAAATTATCCGTCTAATGTCTCATAAGAACAGTTTTTTTTTTTGCATTTGTGGGACTTGTGATATTGAATATATTTGATTTCAAACCAAGAGTGTGCCTCCAGAGGCACCTAAATATCTGCCTAAATATTGTATAGAACGGTGTTGTATTTTATGCAGGACTGGCCAATATTATCATATCATATTATCATGTTAGAGACCATATTAATGTATGTGCATACTTTCATGATTAATTTAAATATGCATATATATATATATGAAAAGTTCAGATGCAAAAGCCTCTTAATTCTTTAATGATGATTTTTCTTTAGTGATGATTTTTATCAAACTTGTATATTTAAGTTCAGTGATTTCACTTAAATAGCAATGATAATTACCTATTAATTGTTATTTAAGTGAAATTAAAGAAGAAAATTTCAAATGGCATTTAGAGGCTTTTGCATCTGAACTCTTCATATATATATATATATATATATATATATATATGAAGAGTTCAGATGCAAAAGCCTCTAAGTGCCATTTGAAATTTTCTTCTAAAATGATCATTTTTATCAAGCTTGTATATTTAAGTTCAGTAATTTCACTTAAATGGCAATGAAGATTACCTATTAATTGTCATTTAAGTGAAATTACTGAACTTAAATATACAAGCTTGATAAAAATGGTCATTTTAGAAGAAAATTTCAAATGGCATTTAGAGGCTTTTGCATCTGAACTCTTCATATATTATGTATATGTTTGTATGGCCTAGGCTGTGGCCTGGTTTGGTCTCTCTCCATTTCCTCTGTCAGTGTTGTTTCCCACATTTTCCTTGTCACTTCACACCCACCTGATCCCACTTGGCTACCTCTAAAGGGTCCAGCAATCAATCTGTGCTTCCAGGAAAAATCTCTTGTTTCTGGGTAACAGTGTAGTGTGTTCTTTATACACTTGTGGGTTAGGGTACTATAAAATATCTAAATATGGATGTAGTTAAACTTAATCTGCACAAGTTTATCTAGACCAGTTTTCTCTTTTCAAAGCCGAAAGCAAGAAAAGTTGAAAATCACTGATCTCACAAACTTTTCTTTAAAGGTGCCCTAGAATGTGTTGAAATAATATTAACATTTTCTCTCTGATATCTACATAGAGAGTATGTGGCTTATTTAAGGGCATTTAAAATGGTTTTACAGGTCCATTTTCAACACTAGAAATTGGACCTAGAATGAAATGGTCTGTTTTTACCTTATTTGGAAGGGTCATGAATAGTAATGAGGAGTTCTGCTCTGATTGGCCGTTTCACTGTTTCACTTCACACACTCTGAAATGCAAGTATGCAAAATAATCAAACGTCAGTTTTCAAAAATGAAAACATTTTAACAAACGGACTAGCGTTAGATGCCCTGTCAAATAAATAGCTTCAACTAATGTGGTGGAGAATGTGACGTTAGCTAGAAGGATCGAGTGAGCTAACATTATCTGTGAGCAACTAAACTAAGATAGTTAGCCCCTGACGTGTTGTTGTTGATGATGAAATAGACGAAAGTAAAATTATTTGACAAAAGGGAATTTTGCTTGTATATTTAAGTTCAGTGATTTCGCTTAAATGGCAATGATAATTACCTATTAATTGTTATTTAAGTGAAATTACTGAACTTAAATATACAAGTTTGATAAAAATCATCATTAAAGAAGAAAATTTCAAATGGCATTTAGAGGCTTTTGCATCTGAACTCTTCATATGTATCTACACTATTATTTTGTAGATTTATTTGACAACACAGACAAGAAATGTTAACCTCAGCGTAAATACTTTGTCATTTTATTTAGTTATGTATGCTCGTTACTTGGAGTTTGCTATTGTTACTGTACTAGGACCTTGCGCTGGATCTAAATTATCATTAATAAAATCAGTAGTTTACACTTGCGGGAATATAGTTGGAATTCCCCCCTTCTTCAATATGAGACGCTGAGAGAAGCCTGCTTGATATTGTTCCAGGTTAGAAAATAAGTCTGTGTCGAAATGGGCAAAGCAAACTAACAACTTTGAATTAAGCTGTTGGCGTATCCGATTATAGATAAACATCAACCACGCCTGTTGACATTTATTTTCTTTGGGAAGGGAATGAAAAGTCCTCACATCCCCTGCACAGCCTGGAACATAACATTTGTTTCCATGATCTGCCATCTCCCTATGATCTTTGCTTGTCTCTTTACCAGCAGAACTTTCGATGATTTGGCTGCACAGTTCTGCCTGGCATTAAACATGGGCTGGCAATGCAAATTTTTGGTGGCGTACATATTAATGATCCCCACTGTTCCGTCACACTCTGTGTTATGTGGAGAAAACAATGCTGTTTGAGACTCACTGTATGTCAGGTCCATGTACTAAACTCTTGTTATTTAACTATGCCAGGATACATTCAATTTCAAATTCTAGGGCACCTTTAAAAGAAGTCATTGAGTAGTATGTGATCCAGACCTTCTGTCTTTGCAAATTTTTGGTGGCTGCACTCCGCTGTCGTACTGTGCAGATGTGGATAGACAGGTTATTATTGACTTTCAGAGAGTAACCTTTCAGGCCCTGAGAGAATATGAATTATGCAATGAAGTCACATTAGTTAAAGAGCACAGTGACTGATATTTATGATAGGCAGATATTGATGGTGGGGGAGGGAAAGATTGGAAAAGGAAGCCTAAGAATATCATATTTTGCATTAGATAAGCCCAGTGGTTATGCCACTATTTTAAGCAATACAACGGACAGCAAGCAAACTCAAATCTGCGAAAGTCAAAGAACTGCACATCAGCTGTGCTCATACACATGGAATGGACATTCTGCTCTACTTCACACATGATTCACCGCGTCTACACAATATGATGGCTACTTTCATTCAATGCACTCTTGCAGAAATCACAGTTTACCTCACGCAAAGGTGATTAACACGCGTGTGACACCATACGCACCGTTAGCTTAAATTCAGGAAAATGCATGCATATTAAGTGTCATGCATCACAACACCACAAACCATATTGATGATGAATTACCGTTCTCTTATGCTGCCCGTAACTAAGTTTGTCATAAGGCTGTCATAAAATTATAAAATTAAGACACTTTTCTATCAGATTAACACCTAACACTTTGTTCTGGGAACCGTCGCAGTTGTATTGACTCATGGTTGGAGTATCTCATCTCTTACATCAGCGATTAATGTTGTGTTTGAAACTGAAGATTGGATTATTGTCAGGATAAGGAAAGGCTCACTATATGATAGCCTTCATTCATCAAAATGGATTGCAGCATTGGCGGGTATGAACAGCATGACATTACACACCGCACCGGTGTGGTCACTGTTTGAGCCAAGCATTTACATTTATTGCAAACAAATATAGGCATATGAGTTTGTGTGGACAGTTTGCACAGATTATATGTACATCCCACTTGTCTTGGATTGGTTTTGCATTTGGTGCAACCTAACACTACAGTACTATGTGCTGTTCTTATATTCTAGTATTATTTATTTATTTTTTTCAATATTTGCAATAAGGCTGTCTATTAATGTTTATTTTGGCATGATTAATAATATTAATAATAATGATTAATATTATAAATCATATTTATAATCATCATTAGTATTATTTATTATATATTTTTAAAAATATATAATAACATAAAAATTGTATTTCATTTTCCTACTTATGAGTAATTCGAGGAAATTATTATATGTAAAATACAATAAGCAGTATATTAACTCAAAAAAATCTAATTTACTACTATAACGCAATCTCTTCTGTGTTTTACCAGCAATGAATTGCAATGAATTTTGATTAATCAATTTGCATATCGTGTAATTACTTTGATTAAAGTTTTTAGACAGCTTTGGAAACAATTCTGAGATGCTGTGGACTGAAGGCTGTATTTATATAAATATACATTTATATAAATGAGTTTGTGACTGCACAGCACTACCTGTACGGGACCTCAGTTAAGCTAATAAAATCCGAACCTCCACAAGACCAGCAGTCCATAAGGTCAGGGGAGCAGAGCAGGAAGTATGACATCATCACTCCGCTCCGTTCCGCATGAGCGACGATGGTGACCCTGCTGGTATTACTGCCCTAATAGAACATTAGGAGATGATAAAATTGCAAATGAACAAGCACAGGAATAAATTTGTCATGTTTTTACAGGCCTGGCTTCCTTGTAAATGTGCAGACGCCATTGCCTTAACATTCCAGATGTGACCCGGGCCTTATTTCATTTTTTTTTTTTTCAGCAGTCCCCTTCCTAATGAATGAATATCATATTACCAGCCACCATAATTTACACACAGGAACAGATTCAATGTCCGGCGCACATTAATGTGGAGGCTGGCCCTAACGGTGCAGTGCTGTGGCTATTTGATATTATTTTCTTCGAAACACTATGCCTGGGGTTGTTTGGTTGCTCACATTCACATTTATACGTGCTTATGTATTACTATGAGTGTATATATACATCTCAGCTTTCACTGTGATGGAAAACAAAGCTGGAAAACACCTGTCAGGGTGCTAAAGACACTCCAAATGGGTCGAAACGGAGATTGGGTCCTCATAGCTCATAGCCGTACTAAAGGAGTGGAAAAGGGGGAGGATAGAGCTCAGGTTATGATGGCTCTGACTGATAGACAGCTATACAGATGCACAGATCCAAGATCAGGTTTCTTTCCTGTTTACCGCTCCTGGCTCCCTGCTCGACCCTTACTGGAAGCCCTGCTACTCGCCCAGGAAATGGGCTCTGCTTCCAGACACAGGCCCGCCGCACAAAGCCCTTGCTAATAGCATTTATTTGTTTATCTGGACAAACTTTTGGCCCCTTCCTTATTGGATTTGCCCTCTCAACAGATTTCTCTCCCACCCCCCGAATATCGTAATGACGGGAGATCAATAGGTAGGGATGAGACCTTCTAACAAAGGAGACTAGCGTGAAAGGGAGAGAAGTAGAAGAGAGTACGAGGTGCGCGTAGAGGTGTACTGGATAAATGACACAGTGCTGGTGCAGCGGGGGACCCGACCCATGGACTAATACTTCCCATCCCTTATGTTCTTCCTTCATCCCGCAAAGAAGAGGGTAAAGGAGAAAAGAGCCCATCGGAGACACACATCCATACTAAAGCACCACTTTAGGCCTCCCCAGGCTCCCGCGCTTCTCTCAATCACCCAGCCCTAGCCCGGGAGAACGGAGACGGGCGCCTCCCCCGTGAAGCACCCCTAACGAGGGGTTAACGCAGTGCCAGATCTCCCATTATTGAGTGAATTTAGCACCTTGGACAGCGCACTAAAAATCTTTATTGCTTTGCTGACCCCCTCGTCATGTTCGTGTCTGTGTGTTGCGTCTGGGGCTGCCGGGGGAGGTGGAGGGGGCTGATTGAAAGGCAATATGTCGGCTGGCAGGCAGGCACACATGCTCGGGGGCTTGTTCGCAGCGAGGGTTACACGCTGAGGGTGAGAACAATTTTCTGGTTGTCGCACTGCAAGCTTATTTCCTCAGCACCCGCACATTAACTTTTAAAAAGGGTTCCACTGGAGCTTCAGGCTTAAAAAAAAAAAAAAAAACGAAGAGAAGAGAAGAGAAGCAAGGAAATGAATACACAGTGTAAATAAATGTTTAATGTGTGAAAAGGTTGGTAATAAATAGGTTTTTGTTTATGGAAGTGAAAGTCAATAACCTGGAAGGAAAATAGCATTACTGTAGCCCATGCTTCCTGCGGAGCAGTCTTTTACATGTACTAACATGCACGTAGTTGCTTTAAATGTGTTTGTATTCATGTATTATACATGGAATCGGTGGCAGTGCTGTTGCTAGGAAGTGCTAGATGAAGTACTGGTGTTTTCTTAGACATTTTCCTTCTGCAAATGGTAGTGAAGGGGAGTTGTGGTCAGGATTATTGGCTAGCAATCCAAAGGTCACGTTCAAACCCCGTCACGGGTGATCTATGAACTGAAGGTCCCCTGTTAGCAATGTGCCCTTTAGCAAAACACTTAACCTGATATTGTTCTAAAGGGACTGATCTAGTAATTGTACTGTAGGTCTCTTTGTGTCAGTCGAGGAACCAAATAGACTAGACAAATTGAATGTTTTGATAATTAAGTCATGCCTAAAAAATCTCTCCTTTACATCCTCATAAATTTCATAAAATAAATGGCATGTTTTTAAAGACTTGATTTCAGATATTGTCTTGAAATATGTTTTTATTATTACTATATATTGTCTGTGGTCTACAGTATATCATGTTTTGCACGTTTGATATCATTAGAAATGGAAAGCTTAAGTGCCAACTTCTAAACTTTCTGTCTTATAGGAGGTGATTCTGAAGAGGGCAGCAGACTTGGTGGAAGCCCTGTATGGGATGCCACACAATAATCAGGTAAGATTCAAGTGAACACGACAAGACTACAAACCATAAACATTCTTGATGCACAGGGCCTCATTGAGAAATCATGATTCATAAATAATTTGGGGCTGAAATCTATACACAATTTACTAGAAATGACTAGAAACTAAAAATAATGTTTTTAACTCTACAAATTGCATATAAGGAAAAAAATATTAAATGCTGCGCATCCTTTTAGGCAAGAGTGTAAACACAGGAGAGGGTACATATTGTATTATTATGTTTAAGATTGTGATATAGGATCTGTGTAAATAATACCATCCTCCACATGTAATATGATTTAATAGAGCATTACAGGTAGGGCTTTGTTCCCAGTTAAGTCCATTCCAGAGCTCCCGTAGACCCGTTCTCTAATATTCCCTAACATATTTCCAACATAAACCCTCCAACTCAATTCCTCCAGAGCTCTCTCTCGTTGGTTTGAAGGACCACAAGGGCATCTTCAATGTTAGATCAGTTATGAACTGCGAGTGAGGGCATATGCTTATCGATTGCTGAGCTGAGCATGAGTGCAGCGATGCTGAATTATTTAGGCTGGGCAGTGGATGGAGCATGACTCCAGTCATCAACCCACTCTCTCTTAGGAACCCCTATTCCCCCCAACCTCCACACGGTCCTGTCATCTTTATGAGGGTGAATTATGAGACCAAAATGTTCAGCCCCACTCCCCTCCACCCCAAACTTCTGTGCTTTGCTCTCGATCTAGACTGACTGGCAGATAAACGAACCTCTTTGAAAACGATTCCTCTTCTGTATTTTGTTATTTAGAATTAACAATATGTTGACCCTCTAATTCACTGATTCATTTGATCCTATTTGAACAGGTGGCAACACATGTACAGGCTACCTTAAAACTATGTACAGGCAACCTATATGAATTTTTAAAATACTAAACAATAAGGTGCAGTGCTAAGATGAATATATTTGGGGTTTTGAAATCGTTTCTTAATGTATTATAAAAGTATTATTTTCGCTATTTATTCATATTTGTATTCATTGGGTTATTATATATTATTTTTAATGCATTTTATTGTGCTGCATAGTATTATTATTATTGATTATTTGAAGGGGAGTGGTGGTTTTTCAGGCAGTTGTTGGCTAACTAATATCCTTCTAATCGTGGCATTGGTTCATTTCTTTGTTGATCATGACAGGAGATCATTCTGAAAAGAGCAGCAGATATCGCAGAGGCGCTTTACAACGTCCCACGTGGTCACAACCAGCTGCCAGGCCTGGCTAACAGCTCAGTCCACACTGGCATGATGGGTGTCAACTCCTTCCACAGCCAGCTCGCTGTCAATGTGTCCGATTCCACACAAGCAGCCAATCAGGGTGAGCAGAGATGACATCAATCTGACAACCTCAAGATATTTTGGCCATTCACAAAAAAGACAGAGATTATTATATGATTAACCATAACCAGTGAATTCACTTTAACATGTGGTACTTTAGCACAAACATCTGTTTTATTCACTTAACACCCTCAAACCAGTTTAACCAGGTGCTGAAATATTGTATTTAATAAGTCATTGTCAATCTTCCCATCGCAAAAAACGCCTCCTTTCTGTGTAAGAGTGATTCCGTACAGTCCCAGTAAAGTGTGCCACAGTAGTCTGTAGTCTACAGCATGGGGAAGTGGGTAAGAACTACAGAGATAGACAGCATGCAGACAGATACAACCATTCAGCAATGCGCCCTGAACCTCCAGGCTCCTTTACCTCAGCATTCCTTGGCCTCTGTGACAGTGAATGATTTGTGTTAAGTCAGCAGTAATGTATCAGTCGTGTGATGAGAGGGAGAATGAATAGTAAGCAGAGCAGAGATGAGCGCTGCCTTTGTACCAGACAGCGGGGACTCCTGGAGCGAGAACTTCCTGCTGCTTTCACCCATGTCAGCGTTTAATGTCCTGATGTATATTTATAGTCCATATCCTCCTTCTGTCCTCTCTGCCTCCATATGCTACTGACACACAGATTCAAGGAATAGTTCACCCCAAAAATGAAATTTTGCCATCATTTATCTACCCTTATGTCATTCCAAACCTGTATGACTTTGTTTAGCAGAATGCTCACAGTGTTCTTTTCCATATACTAAAGGTCAGTGGTGATCAGGAGCTGATTCTGTTTGTCTTTTTATTTATTCTGTCTTTGCATATTCTATGTCATGTGTGGCTCCTCTCATTCCGGTGTGTGTTTTCCGTTTTCAGGTTTCAGTCGAAACACAAGCAGTGTATCTCCCCACGGTTACGTACCCAGCACAACACCCCAGCAGAGTAGCTACAGTACCGTCTCTACCAGTATGAATGGATACGGAAACACAGGCATGACCACGCTGGGAGGATCGCCCAACTTCCTCAACGGCTCTGCTGCCAACTCTCCTTATGCCAGTGAGTTTTGACCCACTTGCACCCTTTTGACCCTTTTGAATCATGTGCACATAAATATGAGCATTCGCATAAGTGATTAGTGTGTGTGTATATATATATTAGTGCTGTCAAACGATTAAAATATTTAATCGCGATTAATCGCATTAATGTCGTAGTTAACTCGTGATTAATCACACATTTTTATCTATTCTAAATGTCTTTTGACTTCTTTTTGTTACATTATTTTTTTCTCATTTTAATGCTCTTATCAACATGGAAAAGTGGATTGGCTTGTTTAGTGCAAATGGGTTTTTTTATTATTATTATTGAAAATAACATTGGAATAGTGCTCAATTTCACACTAAAATATTATAACAATAACATAATCTCTCACACAATGTAACACTCTCTATCAATAAAAGGGTGAAAAAAATACTGAGGTCCTGATATTGATGAGGGGGTGGAGAATTCGCATCATCTGTGTGTGTGTGTGTGTGTGTATGCTTGGCCATCATCAAGTGGTGTTTCAGACTGGACGTGCTGCGATGATGATCGCTCCGTTCACAACGACAAAACACACAGATCACTTGGTCTTGTCAATGGGAATATTTGGCAACTTTTTAAAAGTAAACTTTCCATTCAGAATCTTAGGGCATCCATTTCGGCGTCTCGGCAGGCTCGCAAGCCGAAACGAGTGTGTGCGGCACAAAAAGGACGTTTTGTTGCTTCTTCGACCAAAGCGCAAGCGGATCTAGACCGTAAACAAAACAACAGGCTCGCCGCAAAGACACGTTTCGGCTTGTGAGCCGGCTTTGAGTGGATGACGTGCGCGAGACGGCAAAATGGATGTTGCAAAAGCATGTGAAAAAACTACAAAGTTTGCTAGGACAAAAAGACCGTTAATCGCGCGATAAATAATAACGCGTTAAACTGACAGCCCTAATATATATATATATATATATATATATATATATATATATATATACATATATTAATTCTGATTTACAGTATTTTGTATCAAATAAATGCAGCCTTGGTGAGCATAAGAGACTTTTTTCAAAAATGTTTGAACTGAGTCCATGCATGCTAAGCATAAACTGTAGTATCATTATCACATCATATGTCTGAATTATATTTCACTCAGACCACCAAGTGAGCCAGTCCTGACACAGGAGCCCCCACTAAAAGAAATGGAAAAAAATTAGATCAACAGTCATAGCTATTACTGTGTGTGTGTGTGTGAGTGTGTGTCTCTTTAAGAGCAGAAAAATAATCCCAGCCTCTCTTTTCTTGAGCCATGATCAGATGCTGTCTATAATGCTTAGCCATTCGTATAACACCAATCTTCTCGCACGGCTTCTAAATTAAAGCATCTTAATTAAATCAATAAACTAATTGCAGGAGAAGCAATTCAACTTCGGTACTTTGATTCCGAGATGTTAAC
The DNA here is from genome assembly GCF_016745375.1 of Pimephales promelas. The sequence continues at coordinate 2,077,072 of NW_024121122.1, read as the reverse complement.
AAGTATTTTAACAGGCTCACTGACTCCACGCTGACACTTTCAATCAATGCGAGAGAGCAGGCTTTGTGGGCTCCAATTTTCATTAATTGATTAGTTAGTTCTTCATAAATGGATTATGACACTATCAGGAGAATTTACTTGGAAAAGTGCCATAAAAAATTTAAGTGTAGAATAATAACAACAATAAAAGTAGAGCAGGATATAAGAGAGCAGCTGAAATACGACAGGAGTAATTGTAAAATCGTTGAGGGGGAAAATGCTCTTAGGGTATTAATAGACAAAAGGAGAGGTGGTAGAGACGGGGCAGGGGAGGGACTGAGAGGAGAGGAGATGTTGTTAATCTGTGGAGCTTGTGCAGTCAAAAAATAATATAAAAAATATACACAATTTTACATTACATATACATTTTCTTAAACTACACAAATATTTTATGGGTCTGTGTTCGGTCCCTATCCATTGTGTACACTGTAGGACTATGAGGTTTGCTCTGACCTATCCTGAACCCATTTCCCTCTTTCGTTCATCCCTGTCCCTCAGTTGTTCCTTCCAGTCCCACCATGGCCTCCTCCACCAGTCTTCCCTCCAACTGCAGCAGTTCCTCAGGCATCTTCTCTTTCTCTCCGGCCAACATGGTGTCTGCAGTCAAACAGAAGAGCGCTTTTGCTCCCGTCGTGCGGCCCCAGACCTCGCCGCCCCCCACCTGCACCAGTGCCAACGGAAACGGCCTCCAAGGTGAGTGGAGCAGCAGAACATATAGCTTGACCTATCCAAGAAAGCACAAGCACAAATATTATAATATTATTTCTAAACACTCTGTTCCAAAAGTCTTCCATGTGTATACGACGCAAGGAAACTGTGTCTATGTTAAGCTTTCCAAATAGCCACTTATGAGGTTCCATTTCAGTTTAAAGGTATCTGCCTACTGAATGTAGGCAGTGATGCAGCTCACTTGTTTTGAAATAGCACTCGAGTGTCTGATCTACAACCTTTCAGTTTGCCCTAACTTGTGGTAATCTGTTTTTATATTTGCTTCTCTGACCCAATTCCGCTTGTTGTACTTAAAAATAATAACTCTCTCTCTGTGTTTCCTTCATCTTCCTTCCCCTTCCCCTGGTTCCTCATTCTGCTTCCAGTAGATCAATCTTTTGTGGACTCTAGCAAGTACTCCACCGCCAGCTCCCTGCAGGGACTGGCCTTCTCCTGAAGTATGTTACACCTGTCTCACACTCTTTCTTCATCATCCTCTCTTTCTATCCATTAAGCCATCCATCAGCATGACTGTCAGAACATCCTCTCCCTTCATCCTCCCTCATTCTCCTCACTTCTGCTCGGTCACCAGGGGCCTGCTGCATGCCTCGAAGGGCATTCCATATGTATTTTGTTTCCTGCCTGACTTCCTGTTTCCTGTGTCAAGTCCTCCTTTGAGTTTGCTTGTGGCTGTGGAGTGTACGTAGAAAACAAGGGTTAGTCAGTTAACTAAAGGCTAATCTCAAGAAGAAATGTGCAGATGTTATTAATACCCCACATTTCTATTAAGATATTTTGCTTTGTGGCATTATTTTGAAGAATTAAGCAGATTCCCGCATAAATTCGCATTACTGTAATGCGACACTATCATTCTCTTCACTGGGATATAAAAAATTAACACTGCAATACAGTTAACCTGGGCATTTGGTTAAATAAAATAAAATAACAATTGTGTGCACTATTTATACTAAGGTGATAATGTACTCAGGACTTGGGACACTTCTTTCGTTTTCAGCCTGCTACATAAAACAGACATATGTTAACTGTTATCTGAAAGAAAGCCACAATCAGCGTCCTATGATTTATGACAATTACTCTGCGCAGCATTTGGCCCTGGGTGTTGAGCTGAAATATTTAGACATCCACAGTGAGACAATATTAAAGTAATTGAGCGTTTGTGGCAGACATCGCTTATCTGCAAGCGTGGAGTGCTTCCTCTCCGTATGTTGATATGCACTCAGCACTCTGACCTGATGACTGATTGTCGGTCACCGCTCATTTCTTTTCCATTTCAAATGAGGCAGAGACACTCAGGAAATAACCCAGGAATTAGAGATGAGGGACCAGGGAGAGGAAATCAATAGGAAGCCAATATGTTACATGAAAAATCTGGTGCTGTGATATGGCCTGCTGAACGTGGAGAGCGATGGAGAGAGAAACCCGGCTCGGTGCTCATGGGACTTCCTTCCTCTTGGCCAATAATGAATAGAAGCGATACTAATGTTTGACGGAACATTGTTTAGTGCTTGAGAACAAAAAAATATTTATCCAAACTGATGCTATTTTTGTTTAAGTGTTGGCAAGCACGTTAATTTGGGTCAGACTATGTATACTCTGCATGCACTTTTTTATTAGCATAGCTGTTTGTTTGTAATTTGTCTCGAATATATGATGTCTGCAAAACTGTGCGTTGGTCCCCATAGGCACATGGAATAAACACTCATCGCAACCCACAGTCAATTGAAAACAGCTTTAAATGACCTGTTTTTATTCAAGTCAAATATATTATTTAAAATGACTGGATTGGATTACACCAATGAAAGTCATTTTTAAGAGTATAAATAGCTAACAACAGCATGCGTACTCTTTTTAGCGCACTGAGTTTGTCCTCTACGCTCTTGATGTAAATGAAAAGTCCCTCCGACTGTAAGAATATCCTTAACGTCTCCTCCGAACCCGTGGATCTTTGTCCTCATGGGAGAGAGGCATTAGCTAATGCGTCGCAAAGCCGTCCTATGGTGTTATCACTAATTGGATTGATGAATTGTTCATATAATGGCTCCCTGATGGGGAGACTGATATACAGCCTGTAAAGCAAGACACTATTTATCCTGACAATGACTCCAATTAAACACGGACGACCTGCAACCTTAGGTGGATCATACAGAATAAAGATTATCCTCACCCACTCGCGGGGAATTGTACATCCTTCTGATTAATGTACAGCTTCAGTGTGATCGAAAGCACAGTGAATTATAGGATATACTTCTGCATTCGTTTAGTCCCTCCGTCCCTCCTTCAGCTGATTGAAGCCATACTTCTACCTGGTTGTTTAGATGTGATCCTTGTGCTTTGTCCTCCATGTCTCCATTTCACAGCATAGATTTACTTTAAAATTGTTCCACAACATCTCAGTAACCGTATCGTGGTTATAGTTGTTAAGTTATTTCAAACTCTAGGGGTGAATTATTTAAACAGTAATTATTGGTTTTGGGATATGGAATGTACATATGCTTGATTTTGGCAGACGAGATCTGCCACGCTGCTGCTGAGCAAATACACAAATTAAAATAACATACATAATAGACATGCTGCTTTACGGGTGGTGCTGGGGAGGAGGAGGGTTTAACAGAACATTTCATAATGGCGCAGCAGGGCGATCTCAAGCTAAAGTATGAATGTATATGGTTATGGATTAGGAAGTACGTCTGGTTGGGTAATGACACCGTGGACCAAATCAGTGCTTGGTTAGAGTGAAATTATTTAACCCTTAAACATGTATCCTGTTGTGCACATTGCATACTATTTAGTCCTCTTGTAGGATGCATGAGAAATCATTTTTCATCCAATAGTGTTGCATTATCATAGTTGAGTCAGTTTGCGATTGGGTCACATGACTGTGGGTCAGTTTGACCTAAAGCCAACATGTCCGCCCATGGAGCTGGACATTCTGACTTTGTAGAAATATGCATATATTTATCTCACTTTAACTAAACAAAACTAGATGGAAATTTGACATTTTCTACAAGTAACTGGAATAAGTTTGATAAGTTAAAACACAAAAATTACTTGAAATAAAATTAAAATTGAACTTGAAAAAAAGCCAACAACGCTCTTCAAAATGAATCTAAAATTGAAATGAAGCTCAAAATTGTAAATATTAATAAACTATAATTGTGTATAAAAATAACACTGAACTTATTGTAATTTCCAGACATATATTGCGAAGTCAGCACAAAGCAGTATTTCAAACTCGTCCTTTTCTGTCTGTGTGCAAGGTTGACTGTAACACAAGAAAACAGTCTTATTTGTTTACATCGTTTGAATAAGACATGCTCTCCAGATGCTTTTCTTTTGGGATTGTTGCATGACACATGAAACCAAACAATCCCATGTCTTACCCTCTCTCTGTCTCTCTCTCTCTCTCTCTCTCTGTCTCTCTCTCTCTCTTCTCATGACTAGTGATCCCAGGGATGATTGTTCCTCCCATGTAGGGGCACCTGGGCTGCTGAAGAGGCACATTTGATTTCAGCTCTCGCCAGAGAATCGACGGTCTGAGCTGAAGGCAATTTCTGGTGGAAGAGACACATGAAAACTGAACTTTTAAAACTCAGGCCTTTTGACAAAGGAATCTCATTTTATGGGAAGAAAGAATTTGTTTGCTTTTGTTTTTAAGCTAATTTCTGGACTGCTCTATTGAAGGACTTTCCCCCCCCCGTGTTTTACCCATGCGTAAAGGAGGGATGGATTTCTTTTTCATTTTATTCATATTCATTTTGATGAATTCAATGATCACATGCCTTTTTTAAGGACTCTGTCACACAAAGATGACACTTTAGGAGCAGGTGAATCCGTAATGTTCCCAAGAATAGTGACTGGCAACGGCACAGATGTGTTAATACTGACCAGGTTTTATACAAACAGACACATTAGTGCAAAATCCAAATGAGAACATTTAGGCCAACTGCTTGAACACAGAAAAGAAGAGTGGAGGGTTGTTGTTGTTGTTTTTTTTGTTGTCCCTGAGAGAAGCCAACAAATAGTTTGCCATAATCTTGTTTGTTTTTCTTACTAAATGAAATAGTAGCGCCATACTCACTTCCCTGTTGTAATTTTTTGTGAAGAGTCATATGAAGCATCTGGGTACCAGCCGGTTTGGATGGCTATGATGTAGGAAAGTTATTAAATGCTGTCATGCTGTAATGTTTTAATGTCCAGATTGGTTCTCAAAGAGAAGAAAAAGCAACCTAATTACCACAATAAATCAGTATTTATGTTCATGCAAATATTTGCTGCTAAATAGAGCAGAGATATGCAGTAAACAGATGGATGAAGGAAAACGCCCTCAGTTGCCATGCCATTTAATAAAAAAAAAACTTTGAATTTTATGTGTTTAAAAAATGTGATGATTTTTTTCTTTTCTTTTTGTTATTGCTTTGTCTATGAATGAAATGAAACTGTGATTATATAAATTTTACCGTGTTTGGTTTGCTGTGTTCACGAGTGAAGGATATCGGTTAAATGAAGAGTGAGAGAATACTATTTCAGAGCCGACTGTTAGAACAACCCTTTTTCTTTTTTTGTGTTTCTTTGGCTTGTTTTGGGGGACATGACTTGAATTAGCGAAGTATTTTCATGTTTAGACAGCACTGTATGAAGGATGCTTTCCAAATGTGTCAAACTCCCAACTTACAGCAGTTTGATTGGCTAACTTTGGTAGTCGTCTATTTTTGTACATATACTTTCCGTTGCCAAAGTCTTTGTTTTATTTGTATTTATCTCAGAATGGCTTAAGGCAGCTCATAATAACACTCTCAAAGTTACTCAAAATCTCTCAAACTTCAGCAAATACAAATCAAGGATTCTGGACAAAAAAGAGGGGAGTCTCTGTAAATGATGCATATAAATAATGTATGTATATCCAGATTTTGTACATTCTTTTCTCCCAAACGTTACTTTAATTGTGGAAGGTTTTTAGTAATTATTTGTCCATATGTTCGCTTTCAACACCGGCCTTGTCTTTATTGTCAATGTTTTTGTCTGCATTTAGGTCCATGTTTGCTTCCAATTTTTTAAGTTCCATTCGTAAAAAAAGCCATTGTCTATTTTTGTATAATTTGTAAGTTAAAAAGCAATTGTTTTCCTTTTGGAATTTTTTTATGTATGGCAAAAAAGTAGCATCTCACAGCATTTAGTTAATTTTTTTTTTTTAACAAATGATATAAATATATATATATAAATATATAAATGATGAATATATAAATCTATATCTTTTTCTTTAAAGGCTTACAGATCCTGTACTATTGTAATAATATGCATGGGCTCTTCTCTGAGAGTGATGGTTTTGTTTTGCGTGTCAAACCTTGGAGGACGTTTTTTGATGAAGTTTTAATCTATGTTCTTTTTTCTTCTTTTCTTTTCTTTATCTGATTATTTATGCCTGCTTATAAATCTGTCTATTCCATTTTTTCTCTCTCACGCTTATCAGTACCAGCAGTATAGATGCCTTAACAATGCAAACCCATAAGCGTACAATCACTTGTACAGACTTCTCAACCACCATCACCAATAACAGTAGAGGTCCTTAAGGGATTTCTTTCCAGAAAAAAAAAAGCACAAATCAGTCTGTTTTACTTAAAGCGAGGAGGGTTAAATGAATTATTTGTCCTTTTTCTGTTGTTTGTTTATGAAGGGTAATGAAAGGGAACTTGAAGGAATATAAAGAGAGATTATATGATTCATATTTTATGTGTTGCTGGTGGGATGGGTTGCACTTTCTCATTAATTTAAAGCAAAAGTCTGCCTTTTTTCATTCGTTTTGTGTCTGCTGCGTTCACGAGAGGGAGAGAGGCTCAAAGCCATCTTCTACACTCTCACCGTTCGCTCGGAGGGGATGTTCCCTTTAGCTGGAGGTGCATGTGAACCTGCATGTTCTGGGTCGTGTATGTTGTTCGTGGTGCAGCACTCTGTAAGGTACTGTTCACGTATTTCTCACCCTGAGCAAAGTGACTCGATATCAGAGCACAACGCCTTTCCCCCAGAGCTGACGTGCTGCTGACTCCCAGTCTGTAACGTTGTCTGAATCTACTGTCAGCTCAATCGGCCCTCGATGATCGCTCTTCAGGGCTCTTTTGTGAATGGTTTAAGTAACGTGTGTCTGCACTCTGGCATCTAACAGAAAATGACTTTCAATATGCTGATTTGGGGTTTGTGTTGAGGACTTTTTATCAGAAATGACTGAAGATTGAGCTTTCATGATGGTTTTTTTTTTTTTCCATATGTGGTTGTTACACATTGGTTACTTTGTCAGCAGCTCCATCGCAATTATTAAGAGGACACAAGACTCGAACCAGAAAGATGGTCTCCTTTTTTTCTGCCTCCTATTCTTTTTTTTTTTCTTTTTCTTTTTTTTTTTGACTGGATACACACTGAACCGTTCTGTTGATAGGAAAACTCAAGACAAAAACTACTGTATAGATTGTTATCATTTTTGATGAAAGCTGTAAAATAACTTTTCAAAGTTCACAATATTAAATTAAAGTTACTTCTTGTCTGTGATTTTTATTTAATTTTTTGTCTTACTCGAGCTTTTTCTTCCAGAGGCAGGTGTTTTGGGGGCATGTTAGGATCATAGACGTAATAAACATAGCGCAGCATGTTATTTTTGTGCCATCTTATCGCCAACAGATGTCTGATTGTTTGTTATCTCCGGGGAGCGATCTCTCCTTGGGCCCAGCCCACTTTTCTTCTACCCCAACCCGCCAATTCCCCTTAAAGTAGCACATTTTAATTAGCCTCATTCATTAAATTATTATATACCTGAAAGCATAATGAATGTAGGAAAACATGTTAATGATGGGCTCCTCAACTTATTAATTGAACTGTGCATTGCATTTAATTGACTCATCATTTGCATTTACAGTCATCAGCAAAAATTAATCTTTTTTTTTTTTTACTTTGCATATTTAATTTAAGATGCTCTTGATCTGATTAGCTTGTAAAAGTCACTGACAGGATTCTGCTGACCCGACTGCATGAGGGCAAACTCCGCCTCAGCACAGGGCTTGAAAGAGAGCATAGCATGACCCTGAAACATTAGTGAAATGCAAGTTTGAATCGTTAATATCATTAGCCATTAAATCAAAACACGGCCTGTTGTTTCAGTGGGAATCGCTGGTGTTTTGAGGCCTTAATCGTCAGTCGTCCGTTTGCTAAAATAAAGAGAAGACCACAAATGAGCTGAAAGAGTATATTATAATTCTGTAGATTATAATTTAGTATAATGCATCATATAAATGTTTTGTCATGTAAAAATGTGATTTATTTGAGGGCATTTAAATTAACTGTTTTATTAATCAAAGCTTTTATGTAATGTGAGTGAATAAACCTCAATATATTATGCAAAGATTAATTTTGAAATGTGTTAGATCAAGTAGGAATAGCTCCTTAAAGTAAAACAAAACAAAAAAAACTGGCAAATAAAAAAATATATATATAATGACAAACTCTCTGAATAGTTTTAACATGTTATTGAATAAAGCAATGTTAAAGCTGCAGCCCGTAACTTTTTTGGGTTAAAAATGATCCAAAATATATTTTTGAGCAGGTACATAACCAGCCAGTGTTCAAAACTATCTGCTTGCCTTAGCTCGATTCAAAGAGGTAAGCTTGTAATAATGTTTTTAATAATGAGATTCGAGCATGTCTTTGCGTCAGTACGTCACATAAAGAAGGAGTCTCGGCTAGTACGCTATATTGCGTGTGAGGATGATGGATGTTGAGATTTATAGCCTTTTCTCATTGCACTTGATAAAATTAAAACTTATCAATTTGATGGCAGATCCAGAAAGGTTCAAACAACAATCATCAGTGACAACAGATTCACCCGCTGTAAAATGCAAAAGACTTCGTTCAGATTTCGGAGTGACTACAGAAAAAAAGAGACTGCAACCGGACCCATGCGAAAACAAGGATACACATCGGAAGGACATTACATGTAGTCACGCATTGGTGATGCAGTGATAGTATAAGCGATCATTATATTTAATCATCGTGATTTACTGCAATGCTTTTTTGCCCTTACTTGGTCAGAACTTACATGGATTTTACTTGCTCAGATGACAATTTAGGGTGAAAATTCTTATGTTGGTCATACTTCCAAAAAGTAGAATCCGTGATTCCGAATGACAATATCCACACCGGCGCGGAGACTGACAGCTGCACATTCTCCTCAAAACATTAGATTCATCCACGCTGGGCCGTGCCGAGGCACAACCCACATAAAGTTGATAATTCCGCAAATAACTACAACAATTGCAGATTTCGAACAGAGATGGCGACAAAGAGAAAAAACTACAGACTGCAGCTTTAATGTTTTTGGTGTTGGTGTAGGAGCCTCATTTATAAAATGTTGCATAGGAAGTGTCCTACACTTGATCTTACGATCATTTCTCAAATGTGCACATATGTGATTTAGAGAACCAATGTACGCACAAAAATTGTGCATACGCCTCTCTTCCAGAAGTGAAATTTATAAATATCAAACGATCTTGAAATTGTGCGCTGCTGAATGGTTTGTCTTTAATGTCCTTAACATATAACAACGTCCAAATTCTTTACTTGATTGCGGTGAGCAGCAAGAATTGCTTAGATTATCAAATACCTTTAGTACTCCAACTCTCTGCCACAAGTAAAAGTGTGTACTTCTGCTTAGACCCTGAAGTTGCGCTTTAAGCACTGTTCCACGTCAAAGACCCGTTATATATATATATATATATATATATATATATATATATATATATATATATGAACTTTGGCATGGATTTTAGCTTCATAAATAAGGCCTTAGATCTGCTACACTGCTGCTGCAGAGTAAGTATGAGCTTGCTACTGCTAACAAATATACAGACACACTGTGCAAGACATGTTTCTCCTGCTGCATAAATAGACATACTAGTAAATTTCATAGCAGATCTAGGCAGGTGGAGCTGGGGAAGGTGGAGGGTTTCAGAAGAATTTTGATAGAACCTCGCAGGAATATCTTACAGCAAACCATTTAAATGTTGAGGAACCAATCTCATTGGCTACAGGAGTCCAGTCAGCGTGTGATATGCGATAATGATAATTTATAATGATAATAGAGGCTTATATATATAAATATGGTCTTTGAATTCATCGAATTGCCACATGGCTCCTAATGTCTCAGTGTTTTAGAGCCACTAATTATTAGTTTTATGTTAGTATTTTTGTTCAGCCAGTTGCCATATGGAATTAAGATGGCAGAGCTTTGGATAGCCATTAGCTAATGGATTATTGAGAGACATGGCCACCCCCCTCGCCCAAACCTTCAATCCACACCCTGCAGTGAGGCACTTAGCAAACAAAGCCCTCTTTGAACATTAAACATCACAAGTGAAGGATTACTTATGTCCCCTTCTCTCTCTCTTTCTCTCTTACTGTGTCTTTTTCTCTCTTTCTGCCACTCGTCTCACTCTCTCTTCGTCACAGATCCCAGGGGAAGACTGTCTGGAAGCTAATGCACAAGAATGAGTGATAGATGACAATTTGAACAGAGGTGTGTGCGCATCTCTCTCCACTTGTCATTGTTGACATTCGCTGATAGAAACTCTATAGAGCAAATCAGCCTCTTCCAGCGTTAATGAGTGAGCTGATTATTTTTATATGGCACTTATAAAGCTGACACATCAGAGCACGAGTATTAAGCACCCAGAGGGAAATTTATATTTCTCAGTGGTTGCCCTTTCAGTTCGCAGTTTTGTGTAATTTAAGTAGCGCATTGTTTCTCTTAAAATTCATTGGAAGAAATATAAATGGTCACTAAAAAAAAATATGGTTGTACAATAAGAGCAATAAAAATAATTTGGATACCAAAGATCAGATTTAAAAAAATGAAAAACTCATCCATCTATCAATCCATCCATATAATTTGTATATTAATACAAAACACTATATAATACCACTATTATCTGAATCGTATATTAGTAAATAATGCTATGTAATATGAATATAATATAATTTGTATATTAATATATAATATTGTAAAAACATTTAATTATTAGTCATGCAGGTAATGCTCTTTACTGCACAGATACCTGCTCAAAAAACATTTCAGATTATACCTTAAGATAAAGACTAATATATGCAGGATCTACCTCAGCCCAAACCAAATAAATAAATAAAGCAGATCGTCTCCAGCTCTAGAGCAGGGATAGAGAGGGAGAGGAGAGCTGAAAGGCATCTTTGAGAGGGAAAACAGGGGTCCCACTGGGGAGTTTGGGGAGAACGGAGAAAAGGAGAAAACAAGGAAAGAGCAAGACAAAGACAGCGAACTGAAAAGAGGAAAAAATTTGAATGAATAAAAAGTCACAAGAGAGAAGGAGAGGACACAATACAGAGAGAAATGGAGAGCGAGCGAGAGAGAGGGTCCTGATAGTCCACAGAGAGACGAGAGAGATCAGAGAGGGACGTTCGAACCGATGCGGGAAGACGCCAAAAGAGAAAAGGAAATGCTGCCTGGTATATAGCGTGGGGTACAAGTTGGGGGGGGTGGCCCTCCTGGGAGACGCAGGCCTGTCATCGCAACAAAAAAACACTACAGGCCGAGCCATGGGGATAGTGGGATGTGGGGAATAAGGGATAGGAGGGGTTGGGACTGTGTTTCAGCCCAGGGGCCTCTTCAGGCTCAGAGACACAAGAGGGACACAATAATGCAGCCAATGCAAACTCAAATGTCCTTTACACGACTCCACTGTTGACTCATAAAGGACATGTATTGTCAAAACATTTGGCTCCAAATGATGAGTGACAATTCCCTTTTTTGGTAGATTTGAATTGGATGCATGCCATTATTATGGTTGTAAAACAGACTGCTTGAAATCATTGTTCACATGTTTTTCAATATGAAGTTTCAGTTTCAAGCATAGGCTAATTACAAAGTCAGTGTTTGTTGCACTGGCGAGTCTTATCACAGGCGAGGCGATGCAAGTTCATCCGTCAAATCTGAATTAACCGACAGTGTTTTGTGTGCAGACCGTACAACTGACCAAGACTCACTGAAAAAACGTAGCATATCCCTGTGGCAAAATTTTGTATGTATATCACTGCAGTTTCTAAGAGGCGGAAAAACCACAAGCACTTCATATTTAAACACAATTATGATTAGAGGGGCAGATTATGGATTAATAAAGACTTGTTTTACACAAATGCGTTCACACAGAATTTTGCAGTTAAAAAACCTATAGACGCAAGTCAGTGGAATAAAAAACAAGAACGCAAAATTCAAACTTGTCTGTCTAGATCACATTTATAATGGAAAAGCAACCCAGTAGAATAAAAAAAAAAAAAAACACTTTTTCTGAGAATTTTTTCTGAGAGTGTTTTCTCTATGTTAATATTTGTATTGATGCATGTTTGTCCATAATGGCCAATTCTGAAATAGGCTTATTTTGCAAAAGCCTTTCAGATTTTTTTTGCATTGCAGACAGTTCATTCTAGACATGACAGGAGATTTACTACTATTAACTAGCTCTCAGATAAAGGGCAAAAGCATAAATCAGGATTTATTTTATATTCTGCACATCAGAGTCCATCTTTAGCAGTTTAAATTCTGAGTCACATGCTCCACTGCATCATCTACGTATAATGGGCGTTGGTGCAGGACATGTTGCAAGAATCTGTAATGTTACCTGTAGTTCCCTTACGAGAGGTGTCGTACGGCGTAATATCTTACGCTAGGGGAAAACCTCTTTGAAGCCAAAAATTATCCTTAATTTTGAATGAATGTAAAACGCATTGCTGCAGCATGCAGACATAGGCAAGGCGGCTCGTGTGCCTATTAGCTGTCCTGTGGCAACTGCAGCAGCCTATAGAAAGAGAGGCCCTTGGTGACGTTAGGTCCAATGGGGGTGCTTCACGCCCACTACGCCACCTTCTGTCAAAGCAGGTGTGGCCTGGGCCTATAAATATAGCTTGATGGGCTGATATAATCTGATTTTTCATCTCGGCAGCGAAGCTCATGCATTGGCTGATTCTAGCTTTATCATAAAACATATGACCACATTATTCAAACATCTTGAGAATCTAGGTCTTAAAGGCAATTGGGCAAAATGTCCGCTGGTACCATACACAGATTAACCTCCCCTAAACTTCTGCTCTTCCCCTAAACTTCTAAGATCATTGAGTAACTCAAGAGCTGGATCAGTCAAATTTGCAAAAGAATCTTGAAGGGGCCATTCACACAGAACGCTGCTTTTCCATTTTTTTTTTCAATGCAAGCATGCGCTAGACGTGTTTGATTCTTGTGTTCACGTTGACGATCGTCTAAGCTCAACTATCATATACCGTTCAAAACTTTAGATTCAGTATGATTTTTACATGTTTTTGAAAGAAGTCCCTTATGCTCAGCAACAGTAATTTAGAGAATTATTGTTACAATTGCAATTGCAAATTAAAAAATATTTTAAAAAATTCCTGTGATGGCAAATCTAAATTTCCAGCATCATTACTCAAGTGTTTGACGGGATACTCCACTTTTCTTGGAAATAGAAACAGTTGGGTTCTACCGTTTTCGAATCCATTCAGCCAATTTTCCAATTTTTTCTTCAAAAAATAATTAGAAGAATATCCGTAAGCAGACAGTTTCTGGTCCCATTGACTCCATAGTATTCTTAAAAAAAAAGGCAGAATATCCCTTTAAGTGTCATTTTAATATGCTGATCTGCTGCCCAAGAAACATTTCTTTTCAATGTTGAAGAAAGTTGTTTTAATTTATGTTTTAAGCTGCAGTCGTTTTCCCTTTTTGTCACCATCTCTGTTTGAAATCTGCAATTGCAGTCATTCGCGGAATCATCAACTTTTCATGAGTTGTACTTCAACACCCTCGACACAGCACAGCGCGGATAAACACAATGTTTGCGGAGAGTGTGCAGCTGTCAGTCTCCGCACCGGTGTGGATACTGGCATTCAGAATCACAGATTCTACTTTATGACCAAAATAAGAATTTTTACCGGAAAATGTCATCTGAACAAATAACATCCACTTTTGTTCTGGTTCTGACATTGCAGTAAATCTCGCTGATTAAATCTAACAACCGTTTAAAGTTATCATATCACGAAAAACCGTGCAAAGTCTTTTGCATTTTACAGCGGGTGAATCTGTTGTCACTGGTGATTTTCGTTTGATCCTTTCTTGATCCGCCAACAAATTGACGTGTTTAAATATATCAAGGGCTGTGAGAAAAGGCTATAAATCTCCACCTCCAACATCCTCACGCAATATAGCGTACTAGCCGAGACTCTTCTTTATATGTACAGATGTGACGTAATGATGACTCAAAGACATGCTCAAATCTCTCGCGGAAATCCACCAGTACCACTGGAATTAAAAACATTATTACAAGCTTACCGATTTGAATCGAGCTAAGGAAAGCAGATAGTTTTGAACACTGGCTGGTTATGTATTTTCTCAAATAGTGGATCATTTTTAATCCAAAAAAAAGCTACGGACTGCAGCTTTAAAAAAAAAAAAAGAAATGAAAGATGTTAAATTAAAGAAGTTAAACCCAAATTTTGAATAGTAGTGTTAATCTTATGGTCTTACGAAAGACTTAAACAAGTATATTGAAGCACCAAAATATTCAACGAGATATAACAAAGTCCTATTAGGCAAGTCATGCCACTCGGCCGCCATCTTGGCAACGCCTCGGGGCAGCTATTTCGGACTAACAAGACCAGGCTCCTATCTACTGTAAATGAATGGGCAGAGAGTCAGAACTGCACTTTCACTGGTCACCGGGACATAAAAACTGCATGTATAGAAACAGCCGTACATTATGACAAAAATCGCGGAAAAAGTTTGATGACTTTGCCCCAAAATAAGGTTTAAAACGCCCTTTTCCCCACTGGAAAACCGCCATCTTTGGCATTACGGGTTTTCCCTATATAGTTGTATTGAGGATTTAGGAAGTGGCATGTCTCTATATAAATTGTCTCTGGATATAACCAACAAAGACTTGCGATCCAATTTGCTTATGTTCCGATTCAGGCATTTAATGAGAGCTTTTCGTTTATCTTTACTTTTCACATTCTTAAACATTTACTGACTTGTTACTGGCTAGAAAAGGGCAGTCTATGGCTATAGTGATTGCAACTCTACCGCTTTAATTATACCCACAGTCTCTGTGTCATACAATGCAGAAGGCACAATCTTACTGCACAAATACATTGGTGGCACTGACCATTTAACACTGTTTTAACTAAGCTTTACTGCAGGACTTTGATGTAAGTTTCAACTTAATCAGAACACCCACAGTAGGTGAACCCGAATATGCTGTGGCCGGGGCTCGTGGTGGCGCTTGTCGTGTTTGATATTTATTCTAATTGCTGCGGGTAATTTACTGTGAGTAGGACTAATGAGAGGGTCGGAGGGACCTAATGGATGACGGAGGCTGCATTTAGCCGTTTAGATATCACAGGTGGCACCACAGAGAATGAGGCAACGTGAACTCTGTTAGACAAACCTGCATATATTACTGTTCTTTTGATTGCTCTGGCTATTCTCACCTCCTGCTGCGGCTGCCAATTGGCTGTGATTCAGTAAATTGACTGCAGAGTGGCAGAGGAGTGAGATAGCTGAATTATGAATGTGGAGCCATTAGTACAGGTATTGGTGTGTTTAGCTGTTTATTCCACGACAGTAATTATTTATCACAATGTGTGGTTATGATTACAACATCATAAAGGAGATAAATGGACAGGGACACACAATAAATCCACAAAGCTAATAGAGTATGTGCATTTACAGGAGTGCTTTACACATTGGCGATCTTTGGCCTTTCTGATAACTGATCGATCTGAGTGACCTCTTATAACCTTCATCAACTAAATATGTTCCAAAACGGCTACATGTGATGACAGAACTCTTAAAGGGACAGTACCCAAAAGTAAAAAATATGTTATCATTTTCTCTGGCTTTCTTTCTTTTGCATAACACAAAGCAGGTATTTTGAAGAATGTTTTTAACCACAATGAAAGTCAATAGGCTCCAAAACTTCACTAAATCCCTTTGGCTTTAAAGGAGTAGTTCACTTTAAAAAAAAAAAAACTTTTACTTATAATTTACTCACCCGCATGTCATCCATGGACCAAGATGTCCATGTCTTTCTTTCTTCAGTCAAAAAGAAATTAAGGTTTTTGATGAAAACATTCCAGGATTTTTCTCCATAATAATGCACTTTACTGGTAACCAAACGGTTCAAGGTCCAAAAGACTAGCCTGGATGCCAGCCCGAACCCCGCCCACAACATTTTTTGGTCGGGAAGTTCGGTCTAGACTCGATCCATTGAGGAGTAATTATGATCAGTCGAAAAATGTTCGGGCCAATCAAATTGCAGGCTTTATATAATGATGGACAGATGATCTGCAGGGACGCAATAATCACGTTATCAAAAAGCGCTTAACTGGTTTCCCTCAGAGATGACTGCAGCTGGAGAATTGAGATGTATAGATTCCGCTGTCGCGTCTGTGTAAAATAAATAGACGAACAGAAAGCTGCAATCAAAGCATTTGTCAATCGGAAAGATATTTTTGCCGTCCTTCCTACATGATTCGGCAAAAGTGTAACTTATCAGCTTGCTCCGATGGTCGCTAAGAAGATGGGACGTAATGAGAAGCCTGTGGTCGTTGTGGTTTCTCCTTTGGTCGCACTCATGGAGGACCAAGTGAAAGAAGCAACACTCGTTATTTTACTTTTAAAATAAGTTCTGTCTTTGACAACTGTGCAAAGTAGTTAACTTACTGCGTTGCTCTGATTGGTTGTAGATCTACCGACTATCCAATTGAGTGCAGAGTTGTTGTTTTTTTTCCTGGTTCGGTTAAGACAGGCCTCATAATCAAAGCCCTATGGAGCAGTTTCAGACTCTCAGACTTTCCGACATTCAATATGAGTATGACAAAGTCAGGCTACCAAATGACAGTTTCAGTGCAAACTGCAAACTGTTCAAAGGGCTTTAAACGATTTCAGATGATGAAAAAGGGTCTTATCAAGTGAAACGATTGCTCATTTAAAAAAAAAAATTAAGTTTTATAAGTAAAAATGGTCGTCTTGCTCTGTTCTGTGATGTGCATTCGTGACTCTCCTGTTTGAACTCGTTTATCAAAATAAACAAATCTTTTCGTGTCTCGTGTCATTTAGTTCATTCAGCGAACGAAATGAACAAATTGACTCGGGAAAAGATTTGTTGATTTTGATAAACGAGTTTGAACAGGAGAGTTCAAAAATCCAAAAATCAGCATGATTAAAATATGATAATAAGTTACTACAACAGTTTAATAAACAATAATTTAATTACAACTACAAAATGTTGCAGAATAATGTTATATATGAATGAATAATAGCCTATAAAGAACCTTTGTGCTAAAAGGGTGCTTTCTTGTCATTAGAGAACCTTTTTTAGCATAGGTTCTTTGGAGTTGAGTAAAGAACCCTATGCTTCAAATATAGAACCCCAATGAACCCTTTTTTCTAACAACAGTACAACAGTGGGTAATAGTAATTATAATACTTTAAATGAATCTGATACACCGTCCCCTAACCGACTTTAAAGGTAAAGCGTCAGTTGTATAACGGCCCAGGATCATCATGTAACCGACGTTTAAGGGTACCCTAAAAAGGCGGATGTTGACGTATGGTCAAAAGACGTCCCAAGACGTAAGTTACATGACTTCTTGGGATGAGACTGTGTTAGATTTTGCAAAGAAAGTAATGTCTGAGTACGTTTATGTTACTTTATACCATATACCATGTACTTTATACCTGAGTACTTTCTGTGGGTGCATGGAGGTGAGAGGCTTCAAAATATGTTTCTCTTCAAAAGGGAACCAGTAAACCAATAAAACACAGAGACACTCGTAATGGCTGAATTCTCATTAGAAAAATAGTTTACTTGTGTCCTGTCCGAACCTTATGCTTATGAGCACTATATTGGCAAAAGTAATTATCACTGTCGTGTATAGCACTGATTCTGTGTGACATTTGGACATGGAGCAAATCAGCTTTTGATTTGTTCTTAATGGGGTCAGAATCGAAGCTTGTTCATTTGACAGGATTCTCCATTGACAGAGACACATTGATTGATGCTTTGTAGTGATTTCTTGTGTTATATATTCTTTTCTTTTAATTACGTTTCCCAAGCATCATTAAGTGCCATTATAATATAATGACAGAACTGCGGAGTCACAAGACAAGCTAATTGGTGATTAATGTTGTGTATCAGTGATGGAAGATTTGCAATTTAATGAAACAGTTCTGTATTTAAATGCTGAATTCGTACAAACGTAAATCTCAAGGACAGATCTAGTGAATGTGATTCTGTCTCTCTACTGTATCTACGAACCATGACATCAAGACAAAACATGCCCCAGCTGTTCTTGTATCAATATACAAAACTGAAAAAAAGGAATTATGGTTTATTAAAGCGGGCCGGTTCTCGTTGTTTTATAAATATGGTGAGAGGAAAATAAATGTGCGCGTTTGTTTTCTCTTCCTCGTTGCCCCTGTTTCTCTCTGTCTGTCTTTTTTGCATCTTTATACAGGCCTCATAGTTTACATGTCCGTCCATCCATCTCCGCTTCATGTGTGTGTGTATGTGATTGTGAAATATCTATCTTTCCATCCACACATCCATCCTCGCCACCACCCCCGTGCTCCTTCTTGGCGCGTTCATACCCCGCTCCTGGCTCATCTCCTCTGGGCTGGAGGGCTTGTGAAAGCCTCCTGTTTACAGGCCCTGTTGCCCACTAAAATCAGCTACAGATTCCCATTAATTTCTGCTTGTTGCTGTTGTACCCCAGCCAATGAAACGGTGTGTGACCACCGCATAGCCCTATCCACTTTGGAGCGGAGGCTGCCAAGGCGCCGTTTAACCCTGTGTGCTGGAGAGGGCAGGCACATATAACTCTTCCTAATGTATTGTCCCTCGTATGGGCTTCGACAGCCCCTTCTACTTGTGCGGCGCTATTCATTACCACTAATTTGACGTGTTTACGGCCTGCCTTCCTTATATTAGATACTTAAAGGAATCGATTGGGCTTAAATCGAAACACCTACAGCCGCACAAACATGTCAATACGGAGATGAGTGCTTAATCTCAAGGACCAAGGAACTTATGTCTTGGGGGGAGGAAACTCTGCAGATCTAATTTATGTACGTATCCCAATTACGGTCAAGTGTGTGTTAGTGTGTTGAAAAAGCTCTTGCTCGTGTCCTCAGGGCATATACAGTTCTGCACTGTTTCGAGGTAATGCCTTCGAGTTTGTTTGCATGCACAGTGTGATATGGACCTTTTTGTGAATGAGTTCATCTGCGGGGAGGGAGGGGGATAGGATAATGGGGATTCTCCATGACTTTTGAGCTCTGGGAATCATTATATGAGGACATGAATTTGGCACTTCGTAACCTCAGTAAACAGCGAGGTGCGATTTTTGAGCGAAATTTGTTTATTTGTGTGTCCGTTTGTATATGTGTGCATAACGGAGACAAGGTGAGAACAATGTTATTATCACACACTAGAGCTATTATCTGTTTGGTCACTGACAGATTTTAAACACACATGCAAGTAACCCTGACACAAAGAAGGGCATAATATATAATAGAAAAAGGTCGGAAAATATGATATCAAACACCCACGGCTATATGGAGGAATAGCAGTCTGTGTGTGGTGTAGTGTTGCCTCAAACTTGTCTAATGGCTTCCAGACCTGCAGGTCAATTGCGTGTTTCTCCATCATTCTCTGACGTCTTGGCTGTACTATTGGGCTCCATCTAATCACGGTGCCCAAACGTTGATGCCCTTCACCTTTATTCTGAGTTCCAATGAGCGAGTCTCACAAGCACTATGCAGTACAGTTGTAAAACTACGTACTCGTCGTTGCCACGCTGCTGTTTGGCACTTTTTTGTGGACCGTCCGTTGGCTTTTTCGTCTTGGATTAAATGGTGAGTGAAAATGGTGCCAAAATGAGCCGATTTTACATGGTTTATGGATTAATTTTCGTCAAAATGATGATAAACGTTAGATTCTTTCCACCGCCGATTCACAGCATGAGGAAACTGCTCAGAAAGGCAAACACTCTGAGCTGAGTTTTATAATGAACTCGAGGGCAGTAACTCTTCCACCTACCCCCACCCTCGAGGCCAAGCTCTCTGTAGCCCACTTCCATTCTGTGTTTTTCTTCTTCATTCTTTCTGTTTTTGGCTGGGTGGGGGGCATCCAGAGGAAGCAAAAAAATGGAGAGTGCAGCGCATATTTCAGATTTATGAAGTTTGGACACTCCTCGAGTTCCAACATGAGAAAGAGAGAGAGAGAGAGAGAGAATCCTCATCTGGAAATAATTAGACTTTTTTTTTTTTTTTGTCGTCCTCTTAGTATTAACGCAACATGACAGCTTGTAAGCATTTTTGTGCCATATTTCAAAGTTATGGTTTATAAACATCTGGTGAAGCTCTCTCTTGCGCACTCTTGGGAAAAGGGGATCTTTTTTCCACATTGCGCTCTGTTTGTATTGGGCTCAGGAAGGTGAGAAAGTCCAGCGATGTAAGAGGCCGTTGTTCTGCTCTGGATAGAGAGATGGAGCATGGGGGCATTGGGTGGGAGGCAGGTATGAAACACTCTGGCCTCTCTCAGAACTACAGCTTCCTCAAAGAGCCTATAAGAAGCTGCCACACGCACATTAACAGCCACGCTAAATGCCCCCCGCAGTCCTGAGCTTAGCCAGGCCAAGCAGTCACCTGTCACTCTGCCTCTCTATCTTTCCTCACTTTTTTTGCTTTCATTAAAGATATAAATAGATTGCGTAACAGTTCACGCAGATGCATTGTTGCGCCAATGCAGATGGAACATCGTACTAAAACTCTCTGATTGAGTTTCATTCATTAAAGATCAATGGATGAACAGTTATTTTTACTGACTCAAAAGTACAACCAGTGTAGTTTGATTCCTGAACAAATGTCTCCTATGAGCTGGTTCTTATGGTACATCAAAACACTGTTGTCTGTGTCTCGCACGAATAACTCTAACAAGTCAGTTTTCTTTTTAGTGAATCAAAAATATAATGCACAGCCAGTGTGGTTCAATTCCAGAATGTATGACTCTATAGATTTGGTTCTTTTTAATAAATCAAACACATATCATAATCAGAATGGAATTCCAATATTTATTCCTAAAATAACTAATCGAAACTTTACAGATCCAGAATCGTTAAACACGTTACAATTCTCTGTTTCACACTGCATTGGGTTCAGTTTCTCATGTATGTCATAGTACTCTGAGTATCATTTTCTTGCTTCTCACATAAAAAATGCGACCCCTAGATTGACCGCTTCAGTTTCACATTTTCTTGTGCAATACGAAGGTTTGTGTTTCATATGCATGATTTTGCCAGATGCTCCGGTGGTCCTTGCCTGTGAAGTAGTATTTGGTCTATTTTTGAACCTCCATCTTGTAAAGTGCTCATGGGAATATTTTAAAAGTCATGCTTCTTGTAAAAAAATACCCTATATGTTTTTGACAATGCTCTCTTTCCTTTCACCAGCAACAAAGGATACATTGATTATCCCTCTAAAAAGAAATTCTGTCCCGCCGCGGACCAGTGTCTGATGTGTTTTTCTTGGCTTACTCAAGTTAAACTTTTGTCATTCACTCAGCATATTTTAACAAATTAGAAACATTAGAAACCCAAACCATAGTGATGTTTTGGTTTCGACATTTCAGTTCCACAATTACATTTTAAAACACAACTAAATTGTTTGACAGGGCAATTGAAAAACTTAAAACAACTATCTGTATTTGAAACACATGCTTTTGGAATAGAAACTCACAGCACCATTAAGGTCATGTGAATACTTGTTGCTTTGTCATATGACCGGTGTTAGACTGTATTTTTCCCTCTGTAATAAAGATAGCTGTTACAGTGCATACTAACAGAGGGGAATCAGGCTCCTATTTCTATGCACTTTTGCTGAACTAACTAAATGTACTTTCTTTATGAAAGCTGCCTATATCACTGACACAGCCACTCGCAGACTCACAGTCTGATCACATAGAAATCGCGTGAAACAAAGCATTGCTGTCTCTATTGAGGAACAACATCCTAACAGCAGTGGAGCGCAAATTGAGAAAGCTCTTTGTCAGTGCTGTTTTCTAATCAGGAGTGACCTGTTTTTCCTGGCCCTTCTATGAAGTTTGTCTTGTATTTCAGCCAGATGGACAGAGTTGCCCATGGCCAGCATATACACAATGGCCAATGGGATAGCCTTTTGTCTATCAATAACTCTCTCTTCAAATCCACAAAGTGCATAAGTTAAACTTTAATTTGATGTGGATGTGGAAGTGTTTGTTTTTAGTGTTTGTTCTTCCTCAGGATGCTTGTCCTGGTGTTGATGTTCATGGAGACAGTCTTTGTTTTTGTTATAGACTGTTGAGAAATTGTATCTGAATGGGGTATTAAGATAACAGCAAATACATAAAACTTAGAGATGGACTTACAGTGAGTGGCACCAGAAAGTATTTAGGACACTTAAGTCACTTGTGAAATATTTGAATTTCATTGCAATAGATAATAACTTTTCTGAACTTTTCCTTTCTTTTATAAATGGCACATTTAAGAACCAATGAGTTTCAAATACCTTATAGTGTATGTTTTGAAAGCATACAAACATATTAATATTTTTTTATTTATTTATTTGAAAGTGTGGAAATTTATTTGAAATACATTCCATGGGTTTTCTATTTTGTTGTATATGTCTACTTCAATCATTTTTAGATACTTTTTGGGTCACTGTATACATGTTTGGAAAATTAGTTCCCTTTCGTGACGACGAATGTGGTTTCGCTTAGAAAGCCTATCAGCTTCGATCAATGGCTCAACTGCTATAAAATGAGCCAATGGCATTCGTCGCCATCTGACAGAACATGTCCATTCCCTACTCAGGGAACGAGGGTTACGGCATTTTCTGTTATGAACAGTGATTTAAATGTGTACAATTTGATCTAGTGCTGCTGAGTGAGAGTCCTAGTGTGCTAGAAACTGTGCTTACAGACAGGGGGCAATCAGCCAAATCCCCATCTAAAACACATGTCAGTACTATGTTTGATATTTACAGATTTTTCCAACACAACATAAATCTGTGAGCTATAATTATGATAGTAACACACTATATTAGTCTGTCACTCAGTATGTTCTCCATACGCTTCATCCTCCTTCTCTCTCTCTCTCTCTCTCTCTCTCTCTCTCTCTCTCTCTCTCTCTCTCTCTCTCTCTCTCTCTCTCTCTCTCTCTCTCTCTACTGAATGCCAAACAAAAGCACCTTAATGTGCTGGGAGAGAGAGATTATAGCGTTTTTTCATTGAGAACATGTGGAAATAATTCTCTTGTAATCTACTGTAATTGTAAGTCTGATATTAGGACGGGCTGGAGTTCATATTCACTAACATCTCGACTGACTGAGTTATTATATCACATTTGTGGTCCAAGCAAATGAGGTGGCCATTTGTATGAAAGGTCCATTAAAGTGTTTGGAACTGGCTATGATGTTCGTGTTGAACAAGTTAACATGTGTTGCACACAATATTGTCCATGTACTTTCAGTCAACCCACTGTGCTCCCCAAGTCACTTCCTATTTTTTTTCTCCCTCTCGGAGACTGATAGAACCTTCTCTGAGCTCAAGGTTAAAGTGAAATGTCAACTAATCAGAGTTTGTAAAATAAGGACCTCTTGGCCAGGCAAGCCAGGTGACAGCTGCTCATTAACCTACAGGAATAGTTCACCTAATAATGACAATTCTGAACAAATCATTCTTACTGATTCAGTGAACTGGACTAAACAGTCATTAGTTGACAACAACTCATTCACAAACAGGGCATTGCTAATTAACATGCAGAAGAAAGCCAGGATGGTTATCATGGTTAGCAGTGATAAACATATTTTATTTAGAAAAAAATATATATATAATACAATGTTAATCTAACATGCACTGCTAAGATGACTTACTCTCGCTGATATTGCGTGATTTTAATGGCACATGAAAATTGCCCTTATTTTGCCTCTCCTTACCCTGGTCAATTTGCAATAAATACATTGGAACACTTTACTATGAGTATAATGTAGACAGATAATTACACAATATCAGCCCTTCATTACTCCACCTTAACCAGGACTTAATGAGAAATTCATTACCCATTTCCACATTTCCCTGCTGCCCATGTCTTCAAGGCATACACTCGGCATACATTATCTCTTCTTTTGCTATCTACAGCAATATCCCCAACCTCTCTCTTTCCTCGGTAAAGATCAGAGGATTATTTGCCAGCATGAATGCTAAACACGAGAACAGAGAGTTCAACTTTATCCAAAGCAAAGATATCACACAAATTCTGATGAGCTATCAAGGAATAATCTACCAATCCAGACTCTCAAGCTAAACTACTGTGTGCAGAAAAGTTTTGTATTTGAAATCAGCATATTGTCATATTGATGAAAATGGACAATGAACGGAACAAAACTCAGGGCTTAAATACCAGAGCAAACAAATGATTAAAACAAACCACATGTATACTGAAACACAGAAAACTGAACTAAAGCACGTGTCAAACCCACCCACAACATAAACAGACACAGATTACCTGGTGCAACCTTGTGCCATATTAATAGTAGACATCAAAAATTACAAACAGGGGAGGGGGTGTGGTCTTAAAAGGTGGGTGCAGGACTGGATCACTGAGTAACCATAGGAACCAGGGCGGAGACAACAGTGGGGAGCCAATAGTGTTGAAGACCCAGGCGGAGTCGAGGAGCCAAAGAGACCGGGCTACACAGAAGGTCCTGGAGATGGGAACGAGTGGCCGAGGCAAAGCCAAGGTGCTGGAGGACTGAGGCGTAGGGAAGGTGGAGCCTGACCGAGTCAAAGAAGTGGTGGTACGAGTCACAGATGAAAGCCCGTAAGTCCATCGCAACAGCAGAATGACAGCTGACCAAGGCAGAGCAGGAGGGATGAGGAAGCCTGGTGGAGCTGTAAGAACGATGGTCCCAGGCGCGGGAGAGTGTTCTTTTGTTTGTTTCTTTGTTTTGATTGTTTTTTATCAAATAAATGCAGCATTGGTGAACATAGGAAACTTTTTACTGACCCCATATATCAAAATCATTTAGACATAGGATAGGGCCTACAGTTGCAGGAAAAGCTATGCAAAGGTCTTCTGGATATCTGCTGAAATTGCTCATAAAACTATTTTTTCATTTGAACTAAATCAGAACATCTTACAAACAGTGTGCTAAAGATTTAGAGCCTTTATGTCTATGGTTAGAAAAATAATTTATAAGTGGAGAAAGTTCAGCATTGTTGCTGCTCTGCGTAGGAGTGGGCTGATAAGTTGACTGATCATGGTACAGAATACTTAATATTTAAAGGATTTTATGGTTTTTTTATAGTTGTTTAAAGCTTTTGTTTTAAGTTCTTTAAAGTATTCTGTGAACAGATGAAACCAAAAGTTGTTTTATAAAAGAAAAAGGTAACGCTTCCTTTTACAGTCCAGTTACCCATGTAAATACTATGTACTTATTTTTGTAACTACAATTACTGGGTAAGTACACTGTAAGTACCCTGTAAGTACTGTACTGTAAAAGGAAGCGTTACCAAGAAAAATGCTCAGCTGGTTTGTGGCTGCTTGTTGCCTCAGGCATTGGACAGCTTGCTATCATCAACAGAACAAGTTTATCAGGATATTTCGCAGGAAAATGTAAGGCCATCTGTCCACCAATTGACGTGCACCAGAATGTGGGTGATGCAACAAGACAGTTATCCAAAGCACAGGAATAAACCAAGTTTTGTAAAAAAAGAAATGGTGCAGAAAACCCGCCTGAATGATGCGCAATGACCTGAAATTACAGGAAACGTTTGGTAAATGTTATTGTCGCCTGAAGAGCGCCAACCAGTTATCAGATCAAAAGGTTCAAATATATTTGAAAAAGTGACGAATCTGGCTCGGACATGCTTATTGTTCAGTGTCCACTCATCAGTGGTGTCGAGTTTTTTTGTATGCTTTAACATCCTGACCGTATGTGCTTTGTAAGTAGCTACATTGTGTTTCTGTATTTGGTTGCGTTGTGAGATACTATATGATATACAGGTGAAACTCGACTAATTAGTATATAGTGCAAAAGTTCATTTATTTCAGTAATTCAACTTAAAAGGTGAAACTAGGGTTTCATAGCTGTAAGCCATTATCATCAAAATTACAGCAAATAAAGGCTTGAATTATCTCACTTTTAATGTAATGAGTCAATATAATATATTAGCTTCACATTTTAAGTTGAAATACTGGAATAAATGAATTTTTGCACGATATTCAAATTTTTGTAGATCACATATCAACCCTCTTAAATATATTACACAGTATTTGCATTCCCTTTGAAATCCCTTTATCCAATGTAATGCAGGTAAATCTGAAGGTGCACATACTTTTTCTTACAACTGTAGCAGGAAAACCAGCCAAACCAGGCGCAGTCAATCCTAAACCTAGGCCAAAACTTCTGCTCATTACAGTTGGACTCCAATGCAAACCACGTTTCATATTTTTTCATTCGGTCTTCTCTTTATCAATTTGTATCTGACTGATTAGATCAAAAGTAAAGAAGAGTAAAACCCTGATCTTGGATTTTGAACCGTTAGCCTGTGAATGATAGGCCAAACACCTTCCTTAATTGTATTTTTTTTTTTCTTTCTTGTAGTGTCTCAATTTATTTCTGAAAATCCAAAGCACATACTCTGCTTTTTTATGATGGATGGTGCCGCAGAAGAGGTTCAGCTCCAGGAAGGCACAAGGTGCTGTGATTAACGATGCTGCATGGAGTCCCACCGGAGCCCAAGAGGATGATACAGTTGTGTGAAAACAGCTGCTTCTGTGAGGAGATAGAGGGCTCCAGGCAGGAGGCACAACCCTCCGACTCACACCACGGACCTGTCAAGATGGAAACACAAGCAACGAGGGGTGGGCTGCAGCGTTAGAGAATATGAGGAGGCTGAAGGTCACAGAGGAGGAAGAGGTATGTTTTGATCCAATATTAGACTATGGGTGATTACAGTGAGAGAAGTAGAGGGATCTCAACACAAAAAGTTTATGCAACAAACTCAGTAGAGACTCTTTAAAAGAGTGCCCTGGAGTGCACTGGCTGGATATAACTGTTTATACTTATTGTCAAGGTGTTTTGTGCAACCCCGTTATATTTTTCCGATTATATCCAATCATCCGTCACAGAGACAGGGCAAGTGTTATTTATGTCAGACCTGTATATGTGCTGCAGAAGTGGGGTGACTTTGGCAAGAAAACTTTTCATAAGCTTCTTCATCTTCAAATATCCCTCTAACAGGCACTAAGATTTCATTAACCAAACACATTCTGAATGACACCTACATTAGCCAAATATACTAACGCACTTCCGATAACTATAGCTGTATGAGCATCCACACCAATACACAATAATGCTCTGTTTATTTCTGCTCCAATTATGTCATGTGCTGCTTTAAAAACTCAAGCTCTTTAAAGCTTGTAGATTCTGGCTATCAGTGTTTTTATTTTTCATCAGCTGGAGAAAAATCATTCTGAGAGTGAATCCAACAATATCGTTCCTCGTAATATTTTTGGTGTGGACTTTCCTATTCTCATAGAATTTGAATGATTATTAAAACATTAGAGTTATAGTTCGTCCTTGAGGTGAACGGGCCTTTACTCCATCTTGATGCCCTCATCCACAGTCAAAAAGATGCCAATGCATGATGCATTATCAAGGTTTTGCT
Source organism: Pimephales promelas (assembly GCF_016745375.1). Next base: position 2,049,464 of record NW_024121122.1, on the reverse strand, counting down.
CATTAGACACTATGATCTATTGCTACAGATTCCAGCAGTGAATATTTGATCAAAGTTAGCCGTCAATATATTTTCAGAACAAAATCTTTCTCTCCAACTCTTGTTCAAACTCCTAATGAGAAATATATTGATATAAATTTCTCATCGTCATATTATTAAAATATGCTCAAATAATTGTGCAGTTTTATAAGTTCATATTTATTATATTATGCACACTAATGAAAGTCATCTGTTGTCCGCCGTGTTTAATGTCTTGATTTGCATATCAGTAAATTCACTTCTGTTTATTCTTGTTTAACATCCTGTGGGTGTGGTATATTCAATTCCCACTAAAGTTAATAAATTCTGTATTTTACTCATCCCTCATGGACAGGATCTCCCGAGAAAGTAGCAAATAATTGGAGCGAGAAGGAAAGGTGTAGTTTATTAAAGAAGGTGCTTCAGAGTAGTGAGTCTTCCTGATGGAGCATGCTTAGAGACATGTAAATGAGAGGGTAATGGTTGTCAGGTCCTGACAGCTTTAAACAGCCTTTTAGTTCACTGCGCTTATCTGTCATAAAAAATAAATAAATAAATAAATAAACATTTAGAGAGCAGACACAGACAGCTGAGAAAGCACAGCACATCATTATCAGAAAATGGTGGGATTCTCTCCCAGTCGGGCCGCCCATCTGAGTCTCACCCCCGGCCGTGCAAACAGTGCTCTGGCTGTCAGGAGAACAAGACATGCACTGCCACAACCACGTTTCTTTATTGCCAATCACACACTCGCTACATCACCTCCACCCGGGGAGTACCAGGGTTGATTTGTACTTATGCAACACACAGTCATACAAATGCCTGATCAAGATGTGATCTTTGTCAGTGGTCTTTTATCTCCTCCTTTATGTGATTAACACGTTCATTCCTTTTTTGCTCTCTCACATCTGTTTCCCGTTTTCCTCCCTCTGTCTCGTAACTTTATTGGAAATGTGGTGTATGGGAGAGTGCGTGCGTGTGTGTGTGTGTGTGAGAGAGAGTGTGTGTACATTAGATAAACCAATGTGTGCCAGTGATGCTCACAGACAAGGAATAAACAAGCAAGATGTGACATTTTCCCATATTCTTCACTTTGTCTAACTGTTACACACAGACCCGACACTGACTAAAGTTCAAAATGAGTTTAATGTGTTTACAATTGTGCCTTAAGCATATTGTGATCAGTACCATCTAATAGTCTGCATCACTCCAGTCCCACGGCCCAACGGCTTCAATACCAGAGACACCGGTCCCAAACTCCCACCGGTCCCTGAGGTCCAAAACTCTGTAAGATGCAGGTTGTTGTGCCCTCTAAGGTCACTGCAGTTAACCTCTGTTCAGTGTCTAGTCTGCAGAATCCAGCTGTCCTCACGGGAAAAACAGGAAAGGCAGGAGAGACAGAAGTTGCTTCCGACACCTGTCCATAACTCCACTGCCACTGGCCGAATGCCCGGCCAATGAAAACACAGTGTGAACGTCCCACGTAAATGAGAAGCGGGCTGATGTTATCGAATGGGAGTGTATGACATGGAGGCACCTGAATGAACTTTGTCAGGTCATTTAAACTGCTTTGTTTCCCAAAAAAGTCCCAATTTACAGCAATCGCGGCCATAGCTGCAAATCAAACACTGGGAATGAGAGATTTGGAAACAAAGAGTTAGTGGCAACAAAGAAGGGGGGAGGGGCGAGAGAAAAACAGAGAAGGGCAGCAAAAGACAGATTTGACTTTAATGGAAGGAATTCAACTGGGGCATTTTCTCGCTTTGTATTCGTTTCCGTTCATCATAGATCCACTTTGTTTTACAGAATACATCCAGTGTTTTAATGAAAGACATTGCGTCTAATTTTGTCCGTCAGTGTTTCATCTGCCTCTTCAGAATGCTGATTGCAGTTTGATGAATGTTTAAACTGTTTAAACCGTATTGAAGGGCCCCGGGTTAAGGGCTTTAGAATAATAGAAGCACTCTGGTGGGTTTTGCGAGGTCCTCTATTAAATAAACATCTGGCTCTTCCATTCAGCAGCATTATTCATACCATAGGACAGAATTGAGATCTTCCTCTGCTCTCATTCCATTGCTGTTCTGCCACGGGCAGCTCACTGTATCACCGCACAATGAAGTCATGTATGTTTCTACCATTCAAACACAACGTAGTGTATGCCAGAGGCTCACTGCCACGGTAACAAGAGGAATAGGCATTACTCCAGATTGCGAAGGAACCATAAATTGGCTGCTTAAGAGCTTTGTTTTTACAGGAAGCTCTTGCCTGAGATGTTGTAAAATCCACTACTGGCCCTGTCAACACATTCTAGTGTAGGCCTCACTTTAACAATACATCACTGTATCGGCACTGTCAGGTAGGGGTATAAATGCCAACGTGACCCCGACTCTCTGCCAACAGAGACAAACATTGAGAGATTCATACCAGAAGCTTGGAATGTTATTGCATTTCGTCAAATGTGCATGCAAGTAGCAAACCAGAAGTAAATTAGGTAAACCCAAAGGGTTGTGCGAAATTCAGAAGAATGAGTGTGATTTTGAATTGAATTGGGCACACCCCACAGGAAGTTGTATGTGAATGACAGAGGAATTTTCTAACTTGCAAGACAGGTAATGCATTCGGATTTAAATTTAAAATTGTATTTGAATTAACTAAAAATAAATGGATATATAGGTGGTCGTTCAAAGTATTTATCCATCTAAGTATATCTTGAGAAACTTTGCTTATTTTTCTTAGGATTCAAAGTGAACTTAAATTCTGATTCCTTCTACCTCAATTCAAATCATGTTCACCAGTCCAAAAATGTTTCTAATTTTAGTGTTGTGTGCCATTCAGAATTGAATTAAGAATGCCTTTTATATTTGAATTCAATCCTGTATGGTGCACAACTCTAAAACTAGAAAGATTTGTTAATTGGTGAATTTGAATGAAGGCTGTGCTTGTCATTTACAATGAAATTCTTTAAGGCCTGTGAACCAAAATATGTTGGTTTAAAATATAGTTTAAGTTCTTCAATAAACAAGTGTTTCGTGTTTACCTTCTGGAATCACACCAGTAATAAGAACCTTATGATATTGGGGTTTTTTTCCAGTGCTAAGAGTAAACATTGGCACTAGAACGAAACAGAGAGAAATAGGCAAATCTGTTATTGCTATATAAGCTATGTTATTTAGTTGTTGGGTTTTTTTTTTTTTTTTAGAAACGATGAAGTCACCGTCCAAAATTAATGCTTTGCCAAGCAGCAAAATGCAAGTATAAAAAAAGTAAACAAACACAGCTTCACTGAATAAATAAAGCATTGCATGATCTGAGTCAAATACATATTACTTGAAAATGGAAACTCATGATAATGGATCAAATCCAATCCCAGGGTGCCATGTTCAGCATGTTTTTCTCTTCCCACTTTTTTACCCTATAGTCATTGCAGTGGTATTAAAGAGACAGCTGCTTTGAAACACGTCATGATGACATTGGCTGTCGGATATAAAGTATGGGGGCTTTTGGGTAATGTCTTTGTCATGATACCTCAGTCACCACTTGCACATAGTTTGTCAGTGGCGCAGAGACACATGTGGCCTCACTACTCCAAACAAAGTTTTAAAAAGAGCGGTTCTTGATAGCTGGCTCACCGTGAGGGCACAAATGAAGGGGGAGTAAAGCTAAATCCTGCTCTGACTGACAGGTGAATAGCTGGCCTGTCAAACATGGTGAAACCCTGTACCAAGGGACATCTACTGGCAGCATGAGAACACACAACTGTTGAGCAAACACGTCTCAATTAGCCTGATAGGGGTGTTAGGGCTGCCTGCATATACAGGGGTTGGACAACGAAACTGAAACACTGGCCAATAATGTTGGAGGTTTCCTATGTACGTCCCAGTGGCCAATCTTCTCTGATTTTACATTCCATTAGAAAGAGCAGAGTGTGAAGGTTGAATTAACAGAGCAATAGCTCAGCTGTACATAAAATATTGCAATTCACACAAAAAAAATGGGAGACAAAAAATCTGTCTCGAGTTCGAAAGAGGACAAATTGTATAGGTACACATCTTTCTGTCTCATATGTGACCAGGACATCAAGTCTTTGTGGTGTATCAAGAACCACGGTATCCAGGGTAATGTCAGCATACCACCACATAGGACGAACAACATCCAACAGGAGTAACTGTCAACACAAGAGGAAACTGTCTGAGATGGATATCTAACAAAAAAATGCCTGTTTCCACCAAAACTCTTAAGTCGGGAGCTCCACGGAGTCAGTCCTCATGATCAGGCTGCTATAGCCAAAACTTTGGTCACTCGTGGCAGTGCCAAAAGTTGATTTCAATGGTGCCAGCAGAAGAAATCGTGGACAATGTAAAAAGGAAGGAATTAAAATATAAACGATTCATTGTCCTGTCATGAGTCCACCTTCACTGTCTTTCCCAAATCCTTGGGAGTTACGGTTTGGTGAAGCCCCAAAGAAGCTTACAACCGCTACCCAGAGTGAAGCACAAGGGTGGATCAGTGATGGTTTGGGTTTCAATATCATGGCATTCCCTAGGCCCACTACTTGTAGGCTACTAGATGGGTGCATCACTGCCAAGGAAAACGGAACCAATGTGGAGGACCATGTGCACCTAATGGTTCAAACATTGAACCCTGAAGTTGGTGCTGTATATCAAGAAGATAATGCACCAGTGCACACAGCAAGACTGGTGAAAGAGTGGTTTGATGAACATGAAAGTGAAGTTGAACTTGTCCTATGGCCTGCTCTGTCACCTGATCTGAATATTATTGTTTTATAAATGACTATAATATTTAAAAAAGTAATTAATTTGAACATGAATATGTACTGATTGTATATATATATATATATATATATAAGAGTTCAGATGCAGATTTGAAATTTTCTTCTAAAATGATCATTTTTATCAAGCTTGTATATTTAAGTTCAGTAAGTTCACTTAAATGGCAATGAAGATTACCTATTAATTGTCAATTAAGTGAAATTACTGAACTTGAATATACAAGCTTGATAAAAATGGTCATTTTAGAAGAAAATTTCAAATGGCATTTAGAGGCTTTTGCATCTGAACTCTTCATATATATATATATATATATATATACAACACATTCTCACCCCAAGGCGTCACCTTTGACCATGCTTCAATATTTGACGTTTTAGGCGCCCTTTAGCGTCACTTACATGACGCGATCCTACGGCGTCATCTAACTGACGCTAAAGGAAAGCGTCAGTTAGAGGACGCGGTTAGGTTTAGGTGTGGGGTGGGGGTAGGGTACACGCGATCCTAGGGCGTCATCTAACTGACGCTAAAGGGCGCCTAAAGCGTCAGATATTGAAGCATGTCCAAATGCTTCCCAAGGCGTCAGTTAAGTGACGCCTTGGGGGTGAGAATGGGCTGATATATATATATATATATATATATATATATATATATATATATATATATATATATATATGTAATGTGCATCTGTCATTTTGCTGTGATATATAGACTTTAAAACCATTTAAATAAAAATGTAAAAAAATGTAAAATGCATTTTTTTTATATATTTTTAAAATATATATATATATATATATATATATATATATATATATATGCGTGATTATTAATAAATGTTAAAGGTTAATTTTACTGTGATTCTGTGACAGTCTCTTCAAAACCATTTTAATTCTTTAAACCACACAACATGCTTATATGCATTGTAACCACACAAGTAAATGCAGGTGGGCTTCAGGGACAGACTTGTAAGGGCATATCAAATGAATTAGTAAGCATTAATACATTATGAGCACTGTTCTGGCTCGCTACAGCATGTTGGGGCAGGGAGTTAATGGGCGTAAATGATTTCCATGTCTCACCGAGAGTACACAAGCACTCCTCCTTGTCAACTGGGAGCAATTTTGTAACCCATACTGTTGCCGAGCCGTAATGGAAGATGGCTGGGTGAAACCTTGGGGTCCACATTAACCTTTAAAGTGTTGGCCCAAAATTGTTGAGGAGAGGCCGTACAGGACCAGAGTTAATGTACCAGCCCCTATGTCCTGGCCCAGGAGGGGTCTGCTGAAAGACTGCACACACCAGCTGCCCCCTGCTATTTTTGAAGGGGCATTTGTCCCATCCTTATCCATTGCTGGCTGACTCAACTGAAAAACATTCATAACCGTGCTGAGTCTTGCCATTACCTGTGCTTGTAGCACAGCACCTGAACCTGTTGACCTTATAAGCCCTCACTCAAATGAGAGAAATACAGCACTTAGAGACAGTTTTGCATTTTTTGGGCTTTGTGTTCATCTCAGAGGACAACACCTGCTAGTTCTAGTTTATATCTGTCATAAACTAAAATATAAGCACATATGCTTGTGTTCTTAAAATGATTATCTTCAAGATAAGATTAATACTGTAACAAATTATTGTTGGTTTAACTTTAAAAAAGTAATTAACCTGGTTGCCTTAAAATATTGAGTTCATTGAAATCAAAATCAACAGAAACTCAAAATGTTATGTAATCTGAACCATGCATGAATTATCTAAATTGGTTTTGACAAAAGAAAAAAAAATGTATGTATATATATATATATATATATATATATATGGTGTAGCCTATAGGTTTTAAATTAACCAATGTTTTAGATAGGCCTATGTACAGTGCCTGCAGTATTTATTCAAACACAATAATTTTATGTTAAGCTACTTGACATTATGTGGCATTAGGTCAAATGAGGCTGAGTACAGATATTGTGGAATAATCTTGAAGAAAATAACAACTGAACCTCTAAATGCATAATTTTTGCATTTTGCTAAATGTTAGGATGTACGGAACAAACAAACCACAATTTGCATTACACAGAGCTCTGGTGGCGCATTAGGCACTTAAAATCTGTCAGCGTTCTGAAATGCCAGCGATTATGCGTGGCATGATTGCGCCATTTTTCAACTAAAAAAGGTCCAGTGCACGTAAATAAATAGCAGAGCCTTGCCTGGAATTATAAAAATGTCACCACAAACCAACAAGTGCCGCTGATGCATATGCAGCCGTTTCGTTTCGAAAAGAATGGGGAGGAAAATGTGATACTTAAGAGTCATTAAAATTGTATGATGTTGTGCAGCACGCAAGTCAAATATGACTTCTCTGTTCGATACAGAGGGAGAACATAAACAATGCCGACTGCCACACAGCACGGTCCATAAATGTCTCCAGAATAATGTTTACATCTCGACTGATCTGTCATCTGCAGGAGCCCTGCCCCACCATGCCCTCACCCAGACGTGCCATAACTAAAGATGCTGACAGGGGATGCTTTGTCTCTGCACCAAATATTTCTGTTTTTATTAAAGTGCTGAACAAAACATCAGGATTAGATTTATTTATCCATTTGAATAACAACATATTTTAGACCTGTAATTCACATTGTTGTGGTAACAAATAAATACTTTTCTCAAATGATACATAATGGTCTCTTGTTTTGGTTTATTTCAGTGTTTGTTTGTAATAAGCTCTCAACTTCACTTAGTTTAGTGGACAATAATGGGAATGCAATGCTAGGAATATTGTTTATTGCCAATACACTTGTATTTGTATGGCTGTTATGTGACAATAATATTAAACTAAAAAAAGTGCATACTATTTGGATGTTGTATATGTAGTCAAAAAGCAACATGCTGCAAAGCCTGATCCACTCTTAAAAGTAATCTGAAATGATGTCCATGCAATAGTCTATCACATTTAAAAATAAAAGTTTTTGTTTTGTTTTTTGTTTTAGTTTTTTTTTTTTAGTTGATGTGAAACATCGTTTTACACCATTGTTGGCAGAATATGTTGTAACGTGTTAGGACATTTATTGACATTGTTTCATTATATTATATCTGATTCTTTATTCTTGATTATTCATTTCATTGAGTAGGCTATTAGCAATTCATGCACAATTTTGTTGCAGTAGGCAGTCAAGTGTCCGATACACTGACAATTCACCTCAGCGTGTAGTAAAATCCACTGATGAACTAAGTTACCACAATTTTATTCATTTATAGCGCTCAATTTAAGAAACAGAATCTGATTAGATGACGTTTCCCAGTGGCTCTATGCTGCCCTCTTTTGGCTTTATGTGATCATTTCATCCAAGGGTCAAAGAAAAATAATAGATAGTGGACAGTAAGCATTATTTATTTATTTATAATAATGTTTATTTACTTGTTAATGAACACATAAACAATGTTCGCTTTTAATTTTTGGATGACATGATAGGCTACATTTATTATAAATATTACAAATCATTATTTGTTAAAACTTCAAAATGATTACATATTACAATATTTACATAGTGATATAATATTATTTTTATAATACAATTTTATCCATTTTGTATAATTTTATTTCGTATAAATGTTCTCTGCATTTTTTATTTTTTTTTATTTTTTATTTTTTTTGTACATCTTTTTGAAACCCCCAGTTTTGTATAGGGTAAAATTGTCCAGTTTTGGACATTTGAGTTTGTGTGCCTTTCAAATTCTGATTTCATCATATACATTGCCCTCACTTATCTAAGCCATCTATACTTTGGTATTTCTATAGTTGTGTTCCCTCTTCAATGGGGCTAATCTGTGCTGCGTGAAACAATGGGAAATTATTCCCTCTCGGGGGCTGGAGCCTGTCCCAGTCAACCTTCTTTGAGCGGTGACAACCACTGAGCCCTTTGCCACCAACTGCCACCGGGGACGACACTTGTTTAGAGGCCCCGAGTGCCGTTGAGGACATAAGGAGAAAACGAAAGAGAGAGAGTGTGTGTGTCTGTGTGTGTGTATGAGTTGCTGATCCGATTTTGCACTTGTATACTTATCAGTGGCATTTAGGGGCCAGTTCCTCCTTGGTAATACAGATGGACAAAAACAGCATTAGCTGGGCTGCTGTTTGGGAGGAGTAGCAGAATAGCTAATCATGACCCGGCAGCCTCTCCCTGTGTGTTCTCCAAAGAGTGGAACACAGAAGGAGTGTTCAGACGGCCCTCACAGGAACAATGGCGTTTGTCCTGCTAGCATATGGGTGCAGTGGGTAAATTATGTAAAATAGATATGGAGCAGCTTGTGGGGCTGTATTCAACGTGCTTTCAGACATGCATGCATGGCAGGTCACCACCTCTTCCTCACGTTCTCAATCTCTCCATTAGTGCCACAACAAAGCATTGACGCAATTAACAATGGATGTTGACTGATCTTTGATGTCCATATCAGTTATTTGAGTACATTCGATGTTTCAGAAAATCTTCAGAAAAATTTTGCAGGAAGAAATAGGAATCTTTAAAGGTAGAAAAGTGTATTGAGTCAGTCAGCATGCTATTGTTCAAAGTTAGGGCTCATTAAAGATTTTGAAAGAAATATATATTTATGTGCATTTATGTGCTGCATTTATTTGATCAAAAATACAGTACAAACACTAATATTGCAAAAACTGTTTTCTGTTTAAATATATATATTTTCAATTTAATTTATTCCTGTGGTGGTAAAGCTGGATTTTTTAGCATCATTACTCCAGTCTTTAGTGTCACATGATCCCTCAGAAATCATTCTAATATGCTGATTTGGTGCTCAAGAAACATTACTATCAATGTTGAAAACAGTTGTGCTGCTTAATATTTTAAACAGTGATACAATTTTTTTCAAGATTCTTCAATGATTTTTTTTTGTTTTATTTTGATTAATTTAATGTATTCTTGATGAATATTAATATATTTTTAAATGGTAATTTAAATGTCAGCACGTTTCCTCAGACACCTTTGTTTATTCCAACCCTCCAAAATGGAAAAAAAAAATGCTTATGTATATAGTCTTCAGGGCTTCCTAAAAACAATAAAAAGAAAATCTAGTCCTATCATAAATATTCACGCTCAGTGGTCATTCAGGCGTAGATGTCTCTCAGAGGTCTTTTCAATTGCTAAGTAAATCCCCAGAAGAAAGATGACTTGATTGAATTTCCCATGCTCACACAACATGACTGGTTGGTGATGCGGAATGTGTTCACGTTATTGTTTGTGATGGTTTTTGTACTAATTACCACTATGCCAGATAATCTCCCAAGATTACTGAAACCTGTCACAAGCATCTTTAGTTTTGTTTGTCATTTACAGTTTTTTATGAAGTTAAATGCCCTTCACATTGTATTATGTCCCTATTAATTCACATCTTCTTGAAATCATATTTGTTAAATTCACAGAGCAGATTGCTCTGATCATTAAAAACCAAGTAACACTTTTGGTCTGAGCTTTTGTTGCTAATAATTTAGTCCAGTAGTTTTAGTTGCTTCTATATGGTACAACGTACTCGGTTACTAACATAACCTCGGTTCTCTCTAAGAGGGAATGAGTACTGTGTAATATCTTACGCTAGGCGAAAACCTCTTTTATACGAGATATTGAGTTTTGAATTAATGTTACATTTTCGTCACTGAAGTAACTCGTAGTGAATGACTGAAAATGAACTATATATTTCTACCCTAGAAGACTCTTTAAAAATGTCTTTTAAAAAATGCATGTTGCATAAATATTTTGGTGCCAGAAGTCAAAAGCGCAAACTTGAATCAGCCAGCAAATGTGTGACATTGTAAATGAGTGAAAATGTATTTGCAGACACAAAGGCCTGGACCTTTATCTCTGCATACACCACAGGATCATGATATGTTGTCATGCGACATATACAGTACATAATTACATCGTTTTTTACCTTCCACCTGGGACAGCTTTACGTTTCTCCACGCTCCCCATCTGTGCTTGAGAGAGGCAGTACAGTGTGTTTAAAATGAGGGCGTTTAACATCGCTGTGCCCCTAGAGCTCTGCCTCTCCTCAGGTCTGACCTTGGCTTTGACTGCCAGACTGACTCACAGCTTCACTCTGACTACAGAAAAACAATGAGTGCATAGTAACAATGTAGCTCTCCTGTCCCATGTGTGCCTCCACAAAGACTCCCCCTGTTTACCACCTCGCCAATAGGCCCTTAATTCCTCTTTTGTTTGGAAAATGGGAAATGTGCGAGGATCTTCTTAACGAAAGGCATAGGATGAATGCATTCATGGGATGGGGTCTCTTGTGGAATGCAGGCGAGCTTTCTCTGTCTTTGGCCATGGCACTTCTCTTTAATACACAAAAAGCAATTACAGCCCAGTTTCCCAAATGTCAGCCTTCTGTAAGCTGTAGTCCCAAAGGCAGGCAGAATGAGAGCTGTAACTTATTTCCCACATCTCCCCTATATCTTTTCCTACAAATCAGACGGGATGGGATTAACGGAATGACTGCCAAATGGGGCCTGTGAATTTGGGATTATGGTTTGAGGAGGACTAGTTGTTTGAATACTTCAGTAGTCAAAAACACTCTGGATCGAGATTCTTTACACTTTCGTCTCTTATACAATGCATTTAAGTTATATTAATTATTTCCTCCTGAAGAATGTGGCGTTTTGGGAGTGTGTGTGCATGTATGTATACAGCTGTCACTCCTCCATGCTACTCGGGTCTATTAAGAGGAGCAATTAAATAGAGAATATCTTTCTGTAAGCAGTTAATGAGGTTTGGTCCCTGGAGGAGGCGGCTGATTGGCTGAGACTGTGGACTGGGGGAAGTCAAGGGCACCGTACTAAGCAATGCATTGTGGGAGACTGTGACATTATGCACCAAGGGACCAGAGAGGACTTAAATAATATTGGTGTCTTGCCTTTTTTCCCAGACACAGATTTTACATTAAAATGACAGAAGACACTGGAAGGATGATGTTAGACATCTACAGTTTTTGTGAGCTCATAACAATACATATCACTTTAGTACTTGAAAAGAAGTTTCGGTGTCATACTGAATTCCTCCGGCCTTATTTTACATTGATCCAAATATACCAAACCTTTAAGACATTTAAGACAAGACAAGTTTTATTGTAAATAAATATAACACAGTACTTTCCACAAAACTTATCAATACAGTTTTGTAATGCATTACTTTTAAAAGTAACTTTTTCCCAACACTGACTGTATCTATGCCTTCAAACACACACACACACACACACACACACACACACACACACACACACACACACACACACACACATTTACATAAAATCATGATGGTTATAATATCTTAATATCTGCATGCCTTATTTGCATTTATCATTACATTTTGTGATGATGCAAGAGAGCAAGCAAATGAGTTGCTATAAAATAAATAAACTATCAATTTGATCCTAACATCTCTTCTCTGTTTTTATGTCGCAAGAACAGTAAATTATTTCTGCATCACATATTGAAACATTTCTGCAGTGTTTTTTTTTTTCTTCCATTTTTGGTTCTAGGTATTTGACCTTGCCTAAGCAGACTTTTGACCCCCAGCATTTATTCTCTTTTGATGTCTCAGGGTGCTTGCAGTGTTTGGGGATCCCCACCAATCTATATCTCCATGTTTGAGTTTAATTGCCCCTGTAATTGCTATGTTTGGCCTGTAATAGTAGTAGATCTTGGATATTGGCAGGGGCTGCTCACTGTAGCATGGTTAAAACAACCTTATGTCTCCTCGTTCTGGAACTGACTGAGATGGTCTACTTACAATGGGAACAGTATTACATACATGTTTGAATGTAATCATACACTTTTTCCAGTCACCTGTTAGCACCTTCCACCATTCAACATTGTCATTTACAAAGAGTAAACGAGTATCCACATTACAGAACTTCAATAAACTGAATTAATGTTTGTTTGTTTGTTTTTTTTGTAATCACAGGCATAAATGGAACGATAGTGTGCCGCATTATCTAATTTTTCAAGCTTTGTAATTTTGGCCCAAGTCCAACAAATTAAATTTTTTACTTCTCATTCCCACTTCTTCCATGCACTTGGAATTCCCAAATCCCTTCCCTCTCTGATTACCATATCATCTTAGCCCCTTCCCCTCCCTCTCTTCTTCCCCTTCCTCTTCTCTGTCAGTAAAGCTGCCCCATTAGCCCCTTTGCAGGAGTGTTAAGAGTAATGGCCCTGCCAATGTGAGAGCCAACACAGGGGAAATAACGCTTCCCTCGCCTGGCCTGGAAATCTCAGAGCAGGGTAATGAATCCTTATGAGAGCAAGGCAGGGGTATATTGTTCCCTTATATGGGGGAGGGAGGTGGGCAACGGCAAATTGAAGAAACTCACAAGCCGCTGTTGTTTTAGCAGGTCATTAAGTCTGTGTTAATCATCTCGGAGGATTTTCATAAGTTTGCAGTGGGAAATGAAGACCAATGAAGGGATCTGTGCTGATAACAGGAGAAACAAAAAGTTGGAGAGGGATGGTCAAATTCAATGTGGCCTAAGCTAACTCTTGAACCTTCACGATCAGGTCAACATAATTGAGGTGGTGCTACTTTGTGCATCCATCAAACTTGACGTCAAATTTACTTATTCTTGATGATGAAGGCAAAGTGCTATTTCTCACACCGTTTCTGCAACTTTTCAAATCCAATCCACTGCTAAAGTGTGGTCTTCTTAGATAGATGTGGATGTGTATATTATAGCAATTTTCAGATTTATCAGAAGCAGAGAGGTCAATGCAGAGAATTACTCAGAGTTCTGTTTTATATACTTATTAGCAGCTGCATTACAAATTGAAGGCCTATTTTACGGTGCCAACATTGAGGAAAGTGGATACGGTATTCAGAATTAACGAAGCCTTCCAACAACACTTTTTATATGCGAATTCATACTAAATAAACATAAACTATTCATGAATAAAGCCCCCCATGTTCTTCGCATTCGCTTTTAAATATTTTCCGTGTAGAGAACATGTCTAATTGTAGCCTGGCGCAGCGTCTCCAGTAAACCTAGCTCAGTGAACCCGTATTTCCTAACTGCAACTGACTATCTTTATTTCTCTGGCTCAATAAAACCCTGCCGTTTATGTGAAACCAACAAGATTCGAGTGACATCATTCACACTTTTCCCATGTGTTTTTAACTCTGTACTTAATGTTTGCCACAAAGCGTTGCACAAAATCTTCATAACATGATGGAGTTCTTTTGTGTAATGCATTTCCCTTTTGTTCTGCGATTCATTTGTTTAATGCTCAAGGATGATAGAGATTATGCATTCGTTTTTGGATAGGTGTAATATCACCTTATCAACTAATGGTTGTGGGTGTAGATGAATCTCTCCCCATCCTCTCTGGAGCCTTGCCAATGGTACCTTTCCACAGCTGGGTCTTGTTTGCTTGTCTTATCTCAATTCCCTTTAGTTTTTCTACTATGAAATCTTTCCTTCTCCCCACGCCAACAATACTACAGTCCGTTGGGTTTTCTTTTCTTTTTTTTAGTGAATGGGGGTGTCAGGGGGTGTGAGAAAGAAAGTGATTTCACATCCAAACCCCACACACCAGTTTAAAGAATATTTTTTTTAGGTTGTCTTTCTTTTCTGGGTTCTTAAACATGACATCTCCCATTTAACCCTTTCTTTACAGCAGAATAAACGTTTGGCACGCAATAATGTATCGCTGAGCTCAACGTCCTTGAACATTTTACACCGCAATATTCCCCTATCTTACCTTTTTTCCAGTTTATTACATTAACAGATGTCCAGATGTTGACTTCTCTTTTTTATTCAGCTTAAGTACTAATTGAATTTGCCCATAAAAGAGCAGATGCTTTCTGCTTCAGAACACAATGTGTCATGGGCACAAAAATGACAGGAACATGTTGGGAATTGGAGTAAAGAACAGAGTGAATTTTAACTCTTTCTATGCCAGGACTTTGTATCATGCTTTATGTGTAAGAGATTATAGGCGATTTACAATAATGAGAATGTGTTTGTTTACTGTAATACTCAGGACTGACACAAATAAATATGTTGATTACAACCAACACATAAAAGATGTGTTATGCAATAATATTGACATGCATTGCAACATTCTATCACTCCTGTTACAACTGTTAATCAAACTGCTGTTGATAATCATGTAGCAGCCTCAAGAAGCCAGTGAAAACTGCCTTTTATAAAAGAAGACCTTGGGACAATGATCACTAGTTAATTTCCACAGTTTATGCTGTAGCGTTTCCCATGAAAATGTGGTCAGCACATCATTTCAGAGTGGGAGTGGGAAATCTAACATTTTTATTTATTTATTTTATTCACCACACATGTTTCCAATCTGAAGAAACTCAGCATAGTTGGGTTTTTCCCCTTTTACAATGCCATTACAAAACAATGTTCATTGTTTGTGGCATTTGCTCTAATTTTACAGCTCTTGCTCCATTTTCTACTCATTGCTTAGTCCTGCACTGGACTGACTATGGGATATGGGGGACTCTTTTCATGCTGTTTTATTTAAGGATGTTATTGTTGGCCCTTGCACAGGCCACAGTCAGCCCCTGGGTCTTTTTCCCAAGCGATAGAACCACCCACATGTCATCCATCATCTGACCTCTCTCTGCATGACAGGTCACTTCTGCTTTTCCACCAGGATGCACTGTGTTTGTTTTTGTGTGTGTGTGTGTGTGTATGTGTTGTGAGCCAGTTTTGGGACAGTAATTGTACGATGAAGTTGAGACAGAGCTCATAATGCATGATACTCTGTTAAGATGGTTTGGTTTATACAGTGCTGTAAAACCTCATCTAAATACAGTTCAGTGTGTCTTGCCAAGCTCTGCAAACATTGTGCTAATTATAAGCTATTATCTATAATTACAAATAGGTAGGCTATTATTGCACCTATTCACCAACTATTATTGCACCACCACAGTTCAGGGTGTTTATAATTATAATAACCTGAAACATACTGAATGAAATATGACTAAGGCTTTACATATGTTGATAAGAAAGTAAAGAGAGGAAATTGTTTATGTGGTGTGACAGCGCCCCCTACTGACAGTTTGGTTCACACCATGCGGAATAATGCAATTTTTCCAAACATCATTTATATTTAAACCAAAATTGTGACACAATCTCATCAGCAAAAACTTTATTTTTAAATTTTAATGTTGATTTTGGGTGATAAGATCAAATATCACAGTAAGCCAGGCAAAACATTTTATGGACCATTTTAGACGATGAGGCCTTTAAACACTTACAGCCAAAATATCTCCATGGAATTGACATTTCCACTGGTTGAGCTGTATTTTTTTTTTTATTTATTTCATTAATATCACTTTGCTTATATCTAAAGCCAAAATAAAATCAACAACCATAACATATTTACACACTCGCAACATTTCTCAGTAGTATAGTTCATAATACTTTTAAAACAATTTTTAAAGGAGACATTATGCTTTTTTGCATAGTGTGTAATGTTGCTGTTTAAAAGATTACAAAGCTCCACTCAAAAGTGAGATATATCTAACAGAATCCACTTTTCAAGAACTACAACGAACACCTCGTCTGAATTACAACACACTTTTTCCGGATCTTATGAAGTCACAATATTGCTCATTTTAATAATCCCTGCCCACGGAATACACAAAAAAGTTGGTGAGGCCTGGCTGAGCTACGCTAGAGAAGATGAAGTGTGTTGTCGCTGTTTTTTCCACCCCCGGAAAAAGTTTGTCCTAAGTCTGATGAACTTTGACGATGAACAATGTATCTTTAACACTGTTCCTAAACATTATAACCTTAATGTTTGCCTGCGTGCTGCACATTTTACTGAGAACAGCAAACAGACAGATTATGCAGGCAATATGCTCAAAAGGTTCTCCTGAAAGACATAGCCATTCCCATTTTGTCTGGACAATCTGTTGTTTATGGTTAAAACTTGTAAGTATATCTTATTATTTAGTTGTGTTTTCTATTAACAGTTCCAATTCTAATGGTCAAAGGTGACCCCTTGGGGTGAGAATGTGTTGGTTTGCTGATGTAAACGACGAAGTTTTGCCTCTGCTCGCCTGCTAACTAACAATAGAATTGATAGTGTTTACTGTAGCTTTTGTAAGGTCTTGCTTTTGTAAGACTTCACCGCCCCTTAAGAATATTATCTGTGATTTTTGCGACTGTTTGTATTACCAAAGTTTTCTGAGAAATATGATTAAATGGTGGATAACACTCTGGAACGTCCTGTGAAATTCGTGCTTGCATGAAGTCTGTGCATGAAATCCATTCAGCACAATCCTCTTGTTCAGGGTCTGAATCGAGCCTGAAATTATTTGAAATTGACACCATCCTTAATATGTATGCCAGAGAGTAGAGTTTGCTGTTATGAAGGAGCGTGACATTTCTCCAAACCGCTGCCAATCACAAAACCCTGGGTCAGCTAACCAATCACATCACATTTCGGAAGGAGGGGCTTCATCGAAAACAATGATTTCAACCAGACTGGAGATAGAGAGGAGCTGTATAATAATGTAATGAACAAGTGTATGTGAAAAATAGTGCGTTTTTTTTAACAATCAAGAATGAAAACATATTCTCACCCAACAAATTCAAGACTTCATAAAAGGGCATAATAGGACCCTTTTAATCAACTGATAATGACATCTGCATTGCATGCAATTAATTATATAATTATAATTATCTTAGATATAATAATAAGATATTAATAAGATATATTAGATATAATAATAATTATATTAGGTTTTTTTTTTAAATGTAGACTGCGTGTATTTATGCTGTTGTATATGCATAGGCTATACTGTATATTACATATATTCAACAACACTGTAAAGAAGCTGTCTTCAATTTAAAATTGTACAAAGTAAGTACAATGAACTTTTAAGTGATTTTTATATTACTTTTTTAAGTAATACAGATTTTTTTTATCTGTGAATCTTGTATAACATAAAAAGTTGAAATTGCTTAACTTACTTTGATGAGTTAAAGTAACTCAAAGTATATAGTATATACTGTACACACACACATATATATATATATATATATATATATATATATATATATATATATATATATATATATATATTCCATACATTCATCTACTTCCGCTTACGGTGCCAAGTTCCGGGGGCAGCAGTCTAAGCAGAGATGCCCAGACTTCCCTCTCCCTATAGACACTTCCTCCAGCTCTTCCGAGGGACACTGAGGCATTCCCAGGCCAGCCGGGAGACCGTCTCTCCAGTGTGTCCTAGGTCTTCCCCGGTGTCTCCTCCCGTTGAGACCCCCGAACACCTTCTGCAATTGCAGATTTCAAACAGAGATGGTGACAAAGAGGAAAAACTGCAGACTGCAGCTTAACATGAACGACCAATGAAAAATATCTTCTAAAGCATGAATTAATCTTAGTTAATGTTTATTAGATTACATTAGATCTATGAATAGTTGTATTTTCATTTACTAAGGTTAATGTTTAAGATTAAAAAATAGTTGTATTTTTATTTACTAAGGTTAATGTTAAAGATTACTGTCTAAGTTACTGTCTTCCACTGTCTAAGATGCATCTTAGCGTCCCAAGGAAAATGTTTTCTGAAGTATGTGGTTCTGAATGCATTTCCTTCATAGACTCTGAAATAAAGGTAGTCAGACTGTCTGTGTTTTTTTTTTTTTTTTTTTTTTTCATTGAACTTGCAACAGTAATTGAAGCAGTTCCCATGGGTGTAGTGCATTTGGGGACGTTAAGTGCTGTCTCTTGTCATGCTATGTTTTTGTAAAATAGGTTCTTTTTGTCAGTTTCCTGTGATGTTCTTCATTGTTTTTTTTTTCTTCATTTATTTATTTATTTATTTAAAGTGTGCAAGAAGCTCCTAATGCTTGTTTTCCATGAGAGGCTCTCCTCTATCCCAGGGGGCTGTCAGTTGTGGAAGGGCCTCCATTTTCACCCGTCACTAAGATGGCCCATCTACCAGAACACACAAAGTCTTGGCATCTCAGCTCCTGAGAAATGGACTACCTATTGAAGCTGACACCCAGAAACTTTCTCTTTTCTACCATGTTAATGTCTCATACTTGACTGATGTGACTGAAACTTGCATTGCACAGTATACATTGAATTTGTCTACATTTTATATAAATTCTAAACTTATTTTGATAGGCAACTTACAATTTTTCAGGGGTTTTTATTAGAGGGACAGAGGACCTGTCCGTCTAATAAAGAGGACCTGTTTTTTTTTTTTTTTTTCTGATGATTTATAGGCCTAGCTACAGTGTTGTTTATTAGGTTTTAGGTACATAAAGTCTTGGCTCTAAAACTGTTTTCAGCATTTCAACAGTCTGATTATTGTCAATAGGAGGGGGGAAAAGATACTGCTCATTGAGCACACCTTATTTTGTGCTCCAATGGTGGATTGTTACAGCCTTTTAGGCTTTTCGGATTAATTTAAATGACATAAAACAATAGCCTACATAAATTAGCAAAAATGTTACAAACGAACATTGTAATTTATATAGGCCTACATTTATGATTAATTTATGACATGTTTCAAGACATTGTGACAACTTGACAATTTTTATTTAATTCTTCCTGTTTAAATTCACATTAAAATTGCAATTCTGCTTTGGTAGGCCTACTTCAATTCACAATTGAGAACTGAATCGCAAGTAATTTTCCCAATTTAATTCTGAACTGATCGATCGAAAGGGGTATAATGAATAGGCAAAATTCCCCCAAAAATGAAAATTCAGACATCATTTAGCCTACTCATGTTGTTCCAAACACTAAACAAACATATATTGAAGAACATTTGTGGCTTATTTATAATTCAAAAACTTTATTATTCACTGATTTCTTCTGGAAGATTGTGGTTTATGTGTCATATCCTCATCAAGGATGTAGTGTTGTGCTGAAGCAGCCTACGAAATTTCCGTAGGTGACGGAGCATTTCCGTAGTAACCTGTCTGGCCTGCGCTCCTTCATCGCTGCCTGAAGCAGCGTAACTTTAGAGTTCATGCTTTGGCTGTCGTGACAGCTCGACTGGCGCGACCAGCGGATTTCAAGGGCTGGAACACCTTTTTTCGCGATCGAAAGACATACCAACACAGCCAAGATGTTGAATATGTGGAAAGTGAGGGAGCTGGTTGATAAAGCGTGAGTATTGTGAATGTTTTCATAAGTATTTTTGGTGTCTTGTCGGCTACCTGTTGAAAACAAGACACGTACGCACTCATTGACGTCACACACTCTCGAGACAGCAGCTAGCACAGTAGCTAACTACATCTTTGTTGTCCCCTTAAAAGACGACAGTGTATATAGAACAGTCGTTTTCCAGTCGGTTACTATACTTTATCGGACCTTTTCACTTGTTTATCACGGCTTAGTTTTGTTTGCAAGACAAACGATTACCTCAGACTTCGTTTCTTGAACTCAGTGGCTAATTTTATGACAGTTGCTAAACTTATGTTGGCTGTCAAAACACGGTGCTTGTGTACCAATAGCAAGTGCTTTTCATACCAAACTAGCGTGTCGTCTGTTAACATTATAAATGAGAAAATTCTTTAAAAGCAAAGTAAGAGCACACATTTTAGTTGAAATAGAGTGACCATAACTTTCATATTTGACAGCTATTTCCAGGCATTGTGCAAGCTAATCAGTTAGCCTGAAATGAAAAGCAAATAATTTGCCTTATTTGTGTGGTGTCCGATGCTGATTAATTGTCAAACTTTCTGGTTGCAGTCCTGTTAGAAAGACTGTAACGTTAAGTATAAAAATGGATGCCTAGCTGCTATTTTGGAGCCAATGAATGAGTTTCATGAAAACTCCTGAAGTTAGACTGAAACTTGTATTTTAACCATTTAACCAAGGACAGGAACTGAATTTTTTTTTTCAAGAAAAAAATTCCAACAAAATAAGTCTGTTTTGTTTTTGTTAAATACATAAAATGCGTTTATTACAAATTTTACAGTGCTTTTGTCACATGAAAATAACATTTAAAAGATAAACATTTAGGCTACTTTGAGGTTAGTGGCATTCTGTAATTTCAGTGGTTTAGTCCAGTACGACATGCTGTCATGTTTGCCTTTACATAATAATTGTACTTTTTTAAATTGGAAATGATTGGGTGTTTGTGGTTTGCTATTGCTGTGATCTAATGTGAGTGTGATCTAATGTGAGTTGCCCTGCCCACATGCATCTTCAGAGAAACGCATCAGAGAAGAGATGGCAAGAAGGAGGGGACATTATTATGAGGGCATGTGAATTAAAAAATAAAACAATGATTTACACAGTTAATAATTTTTCAGACTACTCCAGTATTTCATTTTCACAATTTCTCAGAAACCATTTATAGGTTAAATTCTTGCACACAGACACAACTGCTGTCTTATGAATAGTTTACGTGGTTGATCAAAAGGCAAGTACAGCTATTTAAAATTATGTATGTCTTGAGAAGTGCCAAGGTCAATGACAAATCAAATCCCCTTCATAAAATGAACTGCTGGTCATAGTCACAGACTACACTTTGATTTTATTTCCGTAGACTTGTGTGTCTTAGAGTCGGTCTGTCTGTTTACTCATTTGATTGAAGAACCAAAATGGCTTTTACTACTGTTATTCAACAGAAACTTGGGGAGAATGAGTTTAGCTTCAAGAATGACATACAGTATAATGATCATAAAAGAGGTTATTGTGCAACTCTCAACCTAAGTTTTTTTTATATTTTTTTTTATCCTTCTCTGACGGTAAAGAAAAACGGTCACTGAAGGCCTTAATTCACAAATATGAGTTTGCATAGACATTTGGGTGTTGCCTAACTGGGTACATCCCTGATACTGTGTCATTTTCTTTTAGATAATAGAGACTACAATTAAATATTGGAGAAGCAAAAAGTTTATATCTTGTATGCTGGATATTGAATATTAAGCAAGTATCAATACCATCTCTCATCATGACCTGCAAAATAGCCTGACCCCAAAAGACAAACAAAAAACATTGTCATTTCCTGTTTTTACAGAGCAACTTTGAAAACAATGTAGCAAGCTGTTGCCTGCAAAATCGGTCTGTCATCTCCAACAGTATGATCTTTTTTTTTACAGACGATTTGCCAAGTGTAGCCATGGGTGGACTGGCGAAGTGTGTGGAATTTAGCTTCATGCTGGCTTGTTCCAAAATAGTGTGCAAGTTCTGAGATGACACAGGAGTGCTTTAGTGTTTTTTTGTATTTTTAGTATAAAAATATTTTTAGTATTCTTACCACAGGCTCAAGTAATTGTGAAAAGAATTTCAGTACCTGAAATTAGAGCATTATCCTCAAGCTGTGAAACCAGTTAATGCAGCTGACCGGTTTGGTATGTTTTTGAAGAATTGAGACACAATTGTTTTCCCCAAATTTTTCAGGAGGAGTAAATTGCATCCTGAAAGCATAAGCAAACGGATGTCTTGATCTTTTTTTTTATCAACTCTGCCAAACTATGCCAAAGTTACTTAAAGTAATCTTTTTTTTTTTACTTTTTCTTTGGTCGTTTTAATTTTATCTTTGTCTAGGTGATTGTGTAATTGAGTGATTAAACCTTGAATAAACAAAGAGAAAAGGATGTAGGGAGATTGTATTTTATTTTTGCAGTTTACACTTCCATTGAGCAAGACAATACACATGTATTGTTTCAATAGGCTGTAAAATGAGACAAGATCCACATTTTCAAGATCTGTTTTTTTTTTTTTTATAACCACAAAAAAATCCAGGAGTCGGAAAGATTCAGGACCTCATGGTGCTTTCGATCCACCCTCTATTCTCAGAGAGCCTGTCCTACACCCCACCCATATACTGAGATCTCGTGTGTCTTGTATAACCACTCTTTACTCTGGTAATGTCCCTCTGGTGCTAAACTGGTTTCACATAATAAGAGCTTTTGGTGCCCTGCTTCGTAGCTTACCGTCCTCTGGTATTCGAATGAAGGTGTGGTCTGAGATTTGATTATTTGAATAACTGTCCTAACTGTTTTGTTCCTTCAATAAAAAGTTATGCAACCATAGGGGATTTTTAAATTGATTACTCACACACTATATAGATATAGTTTGAGTAGGGTGTGTTTTTCTGTTTATTTATAATCACTGTTGATTAAACAATAAACAATTCGTAGCTTAAACAACTTTCGTAACTTGAACGAAGCGCGTTGATGCGGGTTGTTCTCACTCTCTCTCTGTTTGATGTGTGTGCCCGCTCTTACAGCAGAATGGATGAAATAGCAGTAGACATCCCCTTTAATATAATTTCCATCATGTTCAACTAATATTAAACTGATGTGAAACAGAATCAACTTTATTGACATCCACTTAAAGTGCCTATAACAAATATCACCTAATGTAGATGATTACTGAAGGCACGTGGACATCTGCTCAGTCTCACAATTCAGTTATTTTTTACAACTGATTTATCAAAATGTTGTTTTTATAAGCTTTCTGCCTTTCAAGTAATATTAGTAATATATTTAGCCTTTGCTGAAAGGTTCTTTCCTGCAGATTATCACACAATCACTCTGAATAAAGACTTTATTGAAAGGCTATTTTTGTTTTAATCTCTTTTTCACAGAACCAATGTTGTGATGAACTATACTGAAACTGAGTCTAAAGTTCGAGAAGCCACCAATGACGACCCATGGGGACCCTCTGGACAGTTAATGGGGGAGATCGCCAGGCAAGTGGGGTTTTTTGATGGTTTACTTGTGACTTGTGGTTTTTTGATGGTTTACTGTGAACTTTATCTTGGCTCTGAACCTGTCAACAGTTACACATATTTACGATATGGAGAGGGCTAAGCTAAGCTTTGCCTATCTTTGGTTTCAATTCAGGGCTACGTTCATGTACGAGCAGTTTCCTGAGGTAATGAATATGCTGTGGACTAGAATGCTGAAAGACAACAAGAAAAACTGGAGAAGAGTTTACAAGGTATGCTTTACTGATGACGAAACAGGAGTTTTGTTTTGCTGTAATCGGTCCTGAACTTTACTGTCCTTTCTACCTCAGTCTTTACTGCTGCTGGCGTACCTGATTAGAAATGGATCTGAACGGGTGGTCACGAGTGCAAGAGAGCACCTGTATGACTTGCGTTCAATTGAAAGCTATCATTGTGTAGGTGAGTTAACTGCACAAAGGCAAGAGCTTATATAAGTTTTCATCTTCCATGTACACTGTTTGATGTATCAAAGATATTGCAAAGTGATGGATGATTGGGCTTTGTGTTTCAGATGAGAATGGCAAAGACCAGGGTATCAATGTGCGTCAGAAGGTAAAAGAGATGCTAGAGTTTGTCCAGGATGATGACAGATTGAGAGAAGAGAGGAAGAAAGCCAAGAAGAACAGGGACAAATATATAGGCGTGTCTTCTGACAGTATGTCGGGTTTCAGATACTGTAAGTCCCTAATTTCCTTTTCTAGGTCGTATACATGCGCACACACACACACGGTCCTCCCCATCATGTTTATAAGGTGTTTTATATCACACAGCAAACACATTTATCATAAGGAATTTATTTAAAAGGGACTATCTAAAAACAAGGATGTCCCCTGTCTCATCTCCACTGTTATTATCCTTAAAGAGTTTGCATTGCCAGATGAGTAAACTGTACTTTAGCTTTATTTTGAGACCCAGCTTAGCTGCTTTTTCACATGACAGCATAAATTATAGTTTTGGTGTCCTTGATTGGGAAGGAAAGAAGGCAATGCAATGATTTGTAATGGCTGTTTCAAATTTAATTTGGTATCTTGTTTTAGTTTGACAGTCCTTTTAAAGTTGAATGAAACTTGATATATACTACATGTCTTTTAATGTGATTTTGAGATGGTGGCTTGCAAATTTATCCAGTAATGTAACCACAGTACAGTCACAGAATATACATACAGCTTTATAGCCTCATCTCAATTCTCTTTATATTGATATCGAGTGTTTGTGTGTGAATCTTATACCTGGTCATATTTCACCCTACCCCCTGAAAAAAACAAAAAACTAAATTAAATTATATATTTTTAATGTAATTAAAGTTATTTTGCATAACATTAAGCCTGCATTTTTGCATTATTTTCATCACAATTAAGCACCCCCTTGATAAAAAAAGTATTTAACAAAATTAACAAAATACTAATTGTAAATTAGTTAAATTAAGTATTTATTATAACTTGGTAATATTTATTGTATTGGCTTTAATTTATGCTTAAGTAATTTAATTCTAATAATAATCACCATTTAGAATAGTGGACATTTTTACAAACAACCTCAAAAGAAAACATAGTAATTTGAATTGGGTCGGGAATATGTGCTTAGTTGTCATAAAAATATATCAGTGAGCTTGGGTGAAATGTGACCCAGAAATGAGATTCACCCTTTTATTCCTTATTGTCATATATTTATTCTAAATGAAGCTTGACTTTATAATATGTGTTTGTAGCATAACACACTGCTGTCCTGTTTATGCATTCTGCAGCGGAGGACAAGTTTGATTTCAAAGAATCAAACTCAAAATGGGATGAAGACTGGGACAAAAGCAAGGGGGCTTTCCCTTTCAGTGAGAAACTGGGAGAGATCAGCGATAAGATTGGAAGCACCATTGATGACACAATCAACATGTTCCGCAAAAAAGACAGGGACGACTCACCTGACAGATTCAGGTCAGGACCCCCAGGCCGTCTCACCTTCCTGTCTCAGATCACCTGGAAACCTGGAAACACTTTTCCCTCTTTTTTTTTTTTGTTACACAAATAGCAAAAATGTTATAACTAATTAAATGAACATTTGTTACTGATTGTGTCTGAACTGATTGTGTTTTTTCTGCTTGTTCTCAAAGAAAGAAATCATTTTGTTAATAATTTTACACAAGCGTATACTTTATCTCTGTATAGTGAGGCAGATGAGGACCGTCGGGGAACGCGAAACGGGCAGATGGGGAAATCCGAATTTAAAGATGAAGAGACGGTGACAACAAAAAGCGTCCAGATCGTCCAGGCCACGGAGACCACTGCCACTCGTAAGAGAGGTGTTCCATCCAAAACGATAGACCTGGGAGCAGCTGCGCGTTACACTGGCGATAAACCCTCCACCGACTCGAACACAAGCCAGGTAGAGAAACATTACTATGAAACAATACTAGCACTAGTCTTTTTCTGTGTAATTAAACCTCTGAAGCACTTGGACTAGTCAAATATGCAACTTCAACAAGAGGTTTGTTAGTAAATAGCACACAAATGAAATGTTAAACTTGAAAAAAAAGAGCGTACTTTACACTGACATCTTGTGGTAGATGTTAAGAGTGTTTTCCGTTTGTCCTCTCTTTGTTGCTGTAGACCACATCAGCAGTGAACCAGCCTAGTTCTGGTCTGGTGGACTTGTTCTCGGCAGATCCTGTACCTGCTCAACCAGCCTCCAAAGGTGACAGTAGTAACATCTTTTGGTTTTGGCAGAGGAAAATATTTTAGATTTTTTTAAATTCTCATTTGTTTGCTTTGTGGCTCAGCGCTACCTCAATTGCACACGCAAGAACAATTCACTGTGGGGTGCTTGGGAGTGGTAATATTGAAGGGTTCATCCGTATTGGAATTAGGGTTGCACCAACTAGTCGATTAGTTCTGCCTCACTAAATCCAAAGAGTGCTTCGACCATACCAATGCTGCTGACATCTGAGATGGTCTGTGTTCAAGACAAAAAAAAATCAAACCATCTTGAATGTATGCTCCATTATCGCCGTGAAAGACGATACAGAAACTACAAGCAGGACATGACTGTTTTTGCAATATTAGCAAGCAGCATGACTCATTTACTAGTCAATTAGAAAAAACTTTCTCCATGGGCAGCCCTTGACTACTTATTTCACATATTTTCTAACCAGCATGTCACAAAGGGCATTTTGAGCTAGCGGCGCTGAGTCTTCATAAAGATGCTCTCCGCTCTGGAGGGAATATTACCACTCTGCTCACATGCTCTGGTGTGAGACAATGTATATCTTCTTCTGTTGTCTAAGACTTGATTGACAGCTTTTAGATACATTATTGGCATCTTGCCACCCTCTGGTTACATGAACGTATCACCACCGCATCAGAATAGAAAACATGGGGATTTTTTTTAAAGACAATAATCGCACAACCAATTCGATATTCTATAATAAAATCAACTAATCGAAATTCCGAAAAATCGTGACTCATCCCTTGAATCGAGCAAGCATTTTTCCATAGGAATGAACTGAAAGGCTTTCCCTGTTCTGCTCGCTCTGCACCCGTGGACACGTGCAACCGTGCGCACTAGTTTCAAATTGTGCTTTACCAACCATTAGCCTATTATTCCTAAAGGGTAACTAAACCCTAAAATAATTTTTTTTAGTTAATGATCTGTAAGACTGGGGCTTTACTAATGCTGTT
Source organism: Pimephales promelas (assembly GCF_016745375.1). The sequence continues at coordinate 2,022,242 of NW_024121122.1, read as the reverse complement.
CATTGATTTCAAGTAATTTGTTTGACATTTGGGTATAAAGTGTTTTTATTCTACAATATATGGTGTAAAAACAGTGCTGCCCTCTTCAGTTTGAACGGTGGCTACTGCAGTTGAATTATACTATTGGAAGTTGCGGTGCCCTGTGACGTAAGAGGGTACTAGCTAACCACGCCCTTGCCTACAGAGAGACCCGTCTCAGGTGCATGCCTCCCCCTCCGCTGGGCTCTGCCCACTTTTCCAGCATTTTTTCAAATATTGCCAGTGGCTGGAGTCAGGCTCTGACAAGGGGTTTAGTTACCCTTTAATGAAAAACACAACAACAAAACAGTCCAAATACAAGTTCGCTTTAAATTTCGCTTTGACACCAAATATTCCACATAATCACCTTGTTAGTTCAGCTCCTCACTCTTGTAATGATTGAAATCTGACTCCTGCTACTGATCTGTGCTGCGATTCTAGCGATATATTAAAAAAAAAAAAAAAAATCAAGTGACGTAGCCAGTGTTGCTTCTGAACACCGACTATCGTAGAAAGTCTAGTAGTCGTGCAAGCTGTAGTTGATGTTCATGAAGAATGGATGAGGAGATAAGTGAAAGTAGAAAGAAGCGTTATGCCTTTAGTTTTGCAGTGTGGATGTATCCCACTGAAAAGAAGGGGTGCACAGATAAGTTTAGCATATGCACTCTCCTGCGCTCCTGCTGCCTGCTGAAGCATTTAGTCACGGTGGCCAGATGTCAAAGCAGTCCCTGGTGGGTGTGTAGTGCTGAGCAGATGTTTAGCTCTCCTCCTAACTGTCCTGCTCCCTCCTCCAGCATTCAAACAGCTGCATATTTCCTCCTCTACATAACTCCAGCCACAGGCTGCTGGAATGTAACGTGAGTTACACGCAGAGAGTGCGTATGTCCATTACAGATGCCAACAGATGTTTCTTATTTGTTCTTTCTCCATGTTTGTCTTTTTCTTAGGAAATTAGTTAGGAATTGATATGTTTTGCAAATCTAGAATGTCATAATTGAACCACCCTCTTTCATTTTAGGTTTACAATCTGACCTGATTGGAGGTTTTGCTGATTTTTCTTCTTCTGCAGCTGCAGCAACTCTTCCATCATCACCTGGTATGTTTATAGCCTCTTAACACACTATCAGGTCAAAAATTCAACCTGAAACTCTTTATTGTTTTTACATCTTCTTACTACAACTTGCACTACTGTTCAAATGTTTGGGTCAGGAAAACATTCTTAGTTTTATTCTGCATGGCCTCGTTAAATTGATGAAAAGTGACTGTAAAGATTTCTATTTCAAATAAATATTTCAAATAAATGCGGTTCTGTTGAACTTTCTATACATCAAAGAAATCTGACAAAAAAGTATTATGGTTTCCATCAAAATAATAAGCAGCACAACTGTTTTCAACTTTGATAATAATAAGAAATATGTATTGAGTGGCAAATCAGCTTTTGAATCATTTCTGAAAGATATGTGATACTAAAAAACTGAGTAATGTTGCTGAAAATTCAGCTTTGCATCACAGGAATAAATTACATTTTAAAATATATTCAAATCTAAAATTATTGTAATAATATTTAGCAAGTTTGTTTCACTTTATTTATTTTTTTTATCAAATAAACTTAGCCTTGGTGAGCATGATATATATATTTTTTCATTTCAAAACCTTAAAAAAATAAAAAATAATCATACCAACCCCAAACATTTGAATGGTATTTTCAAAACTTACTAGTCGGTGTGTTTCCTAAATGACAAGTCAGTTCATTGCTCTCAAGAAAACTATAATTAGGCAGGTTTTGGGTTCACATAACCCCAATCAAACATGTTTCTGAAGACTACACAAGACAGAAACAGCTGGACATTGTGGAACTGAATGGAACAGAGCACTGAGGTCCTGTGACATACTTTTAGAAGTTACACTTTCTTAAACTTAATATATTCCAACTTCTAAATATAAATCTATAACATACAAAATATGCTATGTCCAAAGACATCCGTCTTAATGTGCATAGCTTTAACAGTAGTGCTTTGAAGGGGATGAGAAGGTTTTAATGTTTTAACAGTCTAGCACAATATTTAAAGTGCCCTTACTAATAATATCAGAACTAGTAACCAGAAAATCTGGATACATTTATTGAACTTAGCTATTGATTAGTCGACCATCATGACAGTAACCATACTGCTCTTTAAAAGATATGCAAACAGAAAACTTTTTTTTTTTAGTCTAAAAAAGTTTTTTTCTACTTAAACTCGCATGTTAAAATGAAATCCTTAAGGGAGTACAACTTGAAAGACACAAAGTGCGTATATGTGTGTGTTTTTTATGATTATTTAAATATAGTTCTGGGAATATAACAGAAGGCAGTTTTTTTTCCTGCTGGACCAGAGATTGCTATCCTCAGCTGCCTGTTTATGAAATACTCCAAGCAGAAAGCTCTTAAATAGTGAAAGGAGGAGGCAGCCATATGGTGGGCTGCTGTGCTAAAAGCTAATGAGCAAAGACACATTTCAGCTCTTGTTGGGTGTGACACATTCCCCTCTGCATTTCTGGGACAGAGCTGAAGTGACTGAGAGTCTGAGATTCATTTGATATTAATCCTTCTTCAGTGCCCTGATCATTTCATTACTGGTTCTCTTACATTTCTATATTTTTGTGTTGCTCATTTGCATGCAAATCCTCTGTTTTATTTGCTAGATGATAAAGCCTGATGCGAAGCAATATTTTGGATTAGTGCAGTTAAGGCACACATTTGCCTTTTGATCAAAACGCTTCAGAACTGTTACAGCTTCCTTCTGTGATACTTGAGCTCTCTATAGTATTTGTGCTCCTCTGCGCACCATTTCATCAGAGACTTTTGTGTTTCCTCAGCCCCAGCGTCTAGTGGAAATGGAGACTTTGGGGATTGGAATGCTTTTCCTGCAGCCCAACCAGTTGTCCCGGCAGCCCAGCCTGTCAACTCTGTAGGAATAGACCTTTTCTCAGGTCTGCAGGTGGCCCCTGCTCCTGCATCCATGGCACCCTCATCTGACCTTTTTGACCTAATGGGCTCCTCCCAGACCACTAACTTCAGCACCTCCCAAAGCATGAACTTCTCCATGACGACCTCTCAGACCATTGGCATGCCAGCGTCCAAATCACAGGTGCCTGCTGGCTTTGAGATTTCCCTCAATGTATCTATCTATATAATATGAAGAAAGAGTACTCGATACATAATACGGTCATGATCTTTTAGTTCAGGACATCCATGCTTTAAAGAGCACAGTCTTTCCCACTTTTATTTGTTATTGAAGCTCCAGTTGAGCTTGTTCAAATTTTTTTTTAATAGGAAGTAGCTTTTAGTTTACATCAACAAAACTATGATTTTCTACTTGCAGGTGGTACTTACAATTTAATTTTAATGGATGACAAATGACATTACGTCCTTGCATTCAAGATGAGTCATCAGTATTTTTGGTCATTTTCTGAGAAGAGAAAAATTAAAAACATTACTGTTCAAATGTTTGGGGTTAGATAAATAAATAATTTTGTCTTAAATTGATTATAAGTGACAGTTAAAGTATCCTGAAAAAATGTATCATGGTTTCCATAAAAATATGAAGCTGTTTTCAACATTGATAATAATTTAAAAAAAAAAATTTCTTGAGCAGCAAATCAGCATATTAGAATGTAGGATCATGTGACACTGAAGACTGGAGAATGGTGAAAGGTGCAGAAAATCCAGCTTTGCCGTCTAAATAAATAACATAAAAAAAATGTATAGAAAAAGAAAACAGTTCTTTTAAATTGCAATAATATATTAAAATTGTGCTGTTTTCGATCAAATAAATGCAGCCTGGGTGAGCAGAAGAGACCTCTTTCCAAAACATTCAAAAAATCTTTTCAATAGTAGTTTACATTTTAAATGTGTATATTGACTGGTAGATAATTTAGTAAAATTTTAGAATACAAAAATGGTCTCAGTGCTAATAGACTAATAAATCCCCACAACAATAATACATGTAAGCCATAAAACATTTGATTAGGCAGAGTCATTGTACACGTTATAGTTTTAACCTAACTTACAAATCTGTACCTATGCATTTTATTAGGTATCACACCCAATTTAATAGACTTTGGTGTATTGCCGTCCCTCAATGTTGTGTTTACAGCACAAAGAATCAAGATGAAACCTAGTGATGTAGAGCCTGTATTGCACATAGATGTGGTTTTCATTCAGATCCCCCATCTGTGGAGTACTTAATGCAGCTCATCTAAGTGGAACTGCACACTAAACACTATTTACGCAAGAAAAGACGATTTTGGCCGGGGTTCAGAGCCAGCGGTTTAGAGTGCAGGCAACATGAAAGCGAAACGAGCGAGGGTTAACACGCAGCATCGGCACAATTTTCCACCCACCCCCTCCTCATTACCCATCAACCCCGGTCCCCTTGGGATGCCCATCACAGAGAATGGCAGAATGAGGAGGAACAAGTTTAAGTCAGAAAACCATTAAATTGAAACAAAAGCCTTGCACAGAGATAATATTTGCATGCTAAAAGCCTGACCTACTTTAAAATGGCAAGTTTTGTTTGGCTAAAGAAAAAAGCAAACCCCCCCACCCCACCCTATAATTAGAGGGACTTGAGATGCATTATAACATGCTGAAATAATTTTAGGGGAAGACGCCTCTCAACCAGCATTTCTTGTATAGCTCAAGAGTCTTGATAACCCTGAAAGACCACAGTGCAATGTTCTGGAGTATTAATACTGCCTTTCATCTTCTCTGACTTGTGTCATTCTGCCATTGGCAAACATTAATGGCCATCCGAGAATTTTAATTACCATGCTTGAATTGCAGCAGAACAGTATCATCTCAACAAAATCAGAAGAAACATTGTTTTTGATCATATGGGTGCTGTCAAAAATGGTTTGTCCTAAAACTGACTGACTTTTCTTTTGGTCATTGCAGCCACTGCAGACTATGGGGGCCTCACTGATGCCCCAGCAACCGATGGCCCAGAAGCCCAATCCCAAAGTGTCTGTGCCTTCCACCTGGTCCAACTCTAATGTAGACATAAGCTTGGACTTCCTTGGCCCTGGCATGCAGCCACCCAAACCTTCTCAACCCACACTCAACATGATGCAGCATGGTAAGCGTATATACCTGGGCCAGTCCTGCTCCTGAAGAGCCACTGTCCAGCAGAGTTCAACTCCAACCCAAATTAAACAGACTTGACCCTGCTAATCATGGCATGATCTTACTAGGCATACTAGAAACTTCCAGGCAGGTTAGTTGACGCAAGTTGGGTTGAATGTCTGGGAAAGGATTGAATCTGAAGTTCAGTAAATTAAATGAGCTCTAAAAAGTTAAAAAAAAAAAAAAAAAAGTCTGAGTCAGTTAAAAGAGTCTGTATGGGATGAGGACATGTTAAAATGGGAAGGCAATGATGTATACAAACTAGAATGAGATGAAGAGATAAATCTGCCATGTTTATTTTCTCATTCTTTTTGTTATATTTTTCCTCTTTAATTTTTAAAAGGTGCTAATGCTAAATATAAAGTTTTATGGTATAAAACGGAAATTTAGGATATTTTATCAAAATCAAGAACCTTGCTGTTAGTTTGAAACCTTACGGCGTTTACATTTAATATGTTCACATTTTTCCAAATAAGATAAAAAAAAAAATCATACTTAGCAAGGACAGTAAATAGATTTTATAATGTTGAAAAATGTTCCATTTTAAATAAATGCTGTTTTGTTTTACTTTGTATTCAAGAATCCTGGCAAAAATCAGTTTCTACTAAAATATTAAGCAGTGATATTAATATTAAAGTCCCCGTGAACCGGAAGTTGCAAACGATTTTTCTCCAGTGCAGTGACGTATTTCCAAGTGAAACGGAATATTGAACAGAGGGCAGGGTTTTACTCTAGCGCTCCTCCTCTCCATCTCTCGCTCATAGCAAACTAACGGTTTGAGGGGAGTGGTTAAGCGTTTCCCCACCCAAACTGTGAAGCCTACGTCATCAGAAAAAGAAACCGTTCCAGACCGGAAGTAACTTTTCAGATTTTGATTAAAGATTACTAAGGTAAAACATTTTTTTAATATATATTCACTTGCACGGATTAATTGTTCACCACAAGACTAGTAATATGTGCTAACAAAGTAAATAGGTTCAATTTTGATTTCACGGGAAAATATTTTTTAAATAAAAATAGTTTTTGATCAAATAAATGCAACCTTTGTCAGCATAAGAGACTTTTTTAAAAATCTTTCCATTCCAAAACATTTGAACGGTAGTGTATTAAAAAACAAACACATTTAATCAGTTCGACATTTTATACACCGAAAACAATTGAGGACCTAAAATAAAAAGATTCGGATTATTTGAATGAATTGTCAGCCCTTATTTTATTTTTCTGTATCCTGCAATAGGAGTTCCGACTCCTGTCAATATGATGACTCAGGGCTTTGCTGGAATGAACCTGGGCATGCAGGCTGCCACTACAATGGTCAGACCGCCCACCAACACCATGATGGGAGGAATGAACATGGGGATGCAGCCTGGCATGATGGGTAATGTCATGACCATGCCACCCATGGGAGGGATGCCAGTCAATCAGGGCATGATGGGAATGAATATGAACATGGGTATGTCTACAGCTGCCATGGGGATGCCAGGAAGCATGGGTACTGGAATGGGGATGAACCCTGCCATGGGACAGCCTAAACAGGATGCCTTTGCAGATTTTGCCAACTTTGGGAAATGAATTGCAAAGTATTAAGTGAACAATCTTTCAGGAGATGTGACCATGAAGAAGCTATGAAGAGCTAGAAGACAAAGACTACTTGAAAGATGTCAAATAAAGCCTCACAGGAAATGTTTGTTCATATGATGCTGATGTTCAACTGGATGATTATATTATTTTCAATGTTCTTCTGATTCAGCTGCACCAAGGAGCCCTGATGAGGGTGGCTGGTTTGTTCTGAGAATCATTTCAGTCATTGCACACACACACTCACGCACGTCCCACGTTTCCATTGCGTCGGGATATCGCTTTAAGGAATGTGATGATGGTGAATGACTCTTGATTGGCCTTATCCTCTTATATAGCTAGTTAATTTAACCCAGGAAATATTTGGGTTTCTAATACTGTTGAAAAATCCTAATAATCCATTCTGGCCTTTCCTCTACTCTGCCTTAAGATGATAACCTGTAAATATTTTTGCGCGCAGACAATAAGTTATTGAGTTCCATGATTAACGAATTATGACGGTGAGGATTTTTGTACGGAGTAAAGCTTGTGATCACTTTGCCATTTTGTATTTGATTTTAACCATTTTCTGAAGAGAAATGAAGTACTCTAAAATCAAGATGATAGAATTACAACTCCAAATCAAAACCTTTGTGGCCTTAAATAGTAAATGTGTAATCTGATCTACTTTGCATCTTTATGAAAATTTGTCATTAAACACATGGTGCCTGTCAGCCTTCCTAAAATAAATTCTTTATACAATATGAAAAGTACAGTATTTATTAAAGGTACTGTTAAAGATGATACATCTAGAGTGGTCTACATATATGCATACACTTTTTTATGTTTTTGCATGGTTAACTTATAAGGAAGAGTGGGTAACTAAAGGATATCTGAACCCGATATGGGTTCGTATTTGTATGCAGGTCTGCTCATGCTGAGTGTAGGGTGAGGCTGTGTGTTTGGAAACCCTGGTAGCACTGTGTTGGATGCTGTATCCAGAGGACCATCACTGTATTGTCAATATCATGTTTCTGCTGACGCTAATCGAGCCCCTCTCTTCCATTCTGAGGCATTTTACAAGCAGAATGACCAAATTCTTCCTTTCTCGTTTCTTTCTTTTGTCCCCCTGACGGGTTGGTTTAGTTTTTTTATAGTCGGGTCTGTTTGGTTGGGGAGTGTTACTGGAAACACTATATGTTTATGCAAATCTACAGCAAGCAACAAAAAACAAAAAACAAAAAATTTCTTCCACTGAGAATGTTTAATGTTTTCAATTTCATACAATGACTTGATTGTACTTATGATCTTTTATGAATGACAATAAAGAGTTGATTTCTATTTTCATTGTTACACTTGTTTTTATCCCCTAATCAATCTCATGTCTTAAAAATAGTCTGTTCTTGGAGTCCTCCAAGGACCTGGCTTCCGATGTTAATTTTGCTGTATTAATTGGATGAAAGCAGTAGAGCCACATGTCCCATTTCCACTGAACTTTTTAATTGGCATTAAATGAATACATCACATTAACTGACAAGGAAACTGGCTACAGTTCCCAGTGTTTATGTATACATTTTGCTCGGTGTAGAATGATTCTGTATCCTACAATTACTTTCTCATATTTATTTTCTATCCGAAAACATGTTCCCCTAGCCAGTGCCAATAATCATTTTATGCATATGCAACAAAATGTTGGACTTTTCCACATAAATATAGAATGGTTAAAGATACTGAGATTTTCATGGCTTGATTATTTGTTTTTAAAAAATGTAGAACAAGTGTTAAAGCATAACATGATATAAAGCATTTTATATGTACATGTAACCAAGTAAAATCACAAGGAACTCTTAGATATAAATAAAGTGAACAGAAAGTGTTTTCATACTTTCAGGATGTGAGAAATGTAAGCCTAAAATATGCAGAAAGGGGGAAATAAAATTCAAACATGTCAAGACAAAAAGCCTTGAGTGCCACATGCAATTTCCAACCTCAAAAAGCTCAATTTACCCATTTGTACGGATTTTATGAAATCCATGGAGAAATCCAAATGCATTTTTTACACTAAAAGAGATAAATATCATCATATAGAACAGTTTTCAGTTTGACATTAAAATAAGAGTGTATTGACGGGCCTAGAGTTTTAGTGAGATTGATCAATTACTTTCATTTTAACCAAGCAGTGAAATGAATATCAGTAATGATTTGTTAAATAGATTTCCATTTCCCCAATGATAAATTTATAAAATGTGTAACAAAAATAAGGCTAAATTTGAATCAGTGTCTTACTTCCCCCTAGTGGTCATTCAAAACAAAAACAAATAGTGTGTTCAGTATGTGACATCAGCTCATAAACCAAACAAAATTAAGGATTTTCTCAAGGAACATTAAGAATTTTTTTTTTTTTTTTTTTTTTACATTAGCACATTCCTTTTACCTATTGATATACATATCAATATGATACACTCATATTATGAAACCTTTCATGGAGAATTATATTTACACTTTAATATTTCATAAGGACAGTATCTAGTCCTGTTGTACGTTTACAAGAAGAATGTTTTCTCCTCGTATAAAAAGCTGATTGACATGACGCGTGTGCACTCTCCCATACTTTACTTTAGGCTTGCTTTCAGATTGTTGTGTCACTTTTGATGTACTCCTGTCTTTCTCAGAGAGTTCCTGGGTATGTTTGGGGTCGGTTCTACTCCTGGTTTGGTCTCGGCTACTGTGTGGGTCTGGCTTTAAGAGGTTATCTCCTCCTTTCCTCTCAACCGCACTGAGGGCCACAGTCTCTTGAACTTTCAGTTTTTCAAATAGCTGTAATAACAAAAAAAAATGATTTCTAAACAATATAATTATATTACAGAGCGTAAACATACAGTATAAACCACTGTACATAGAAAAAGATTTTTCTATTATAACCAATCAAGATTTGACATGGTTATTCGTAATATTCAGGTGTATATTAAAACATTCAAATTAATTACCCTTGTGACAGTAAGAGCTTTCTCGTGATAAAGAGCTTGTCCCAAAAGAGTGTCCCTGTACGTTTCATCCACATCCACCATCGCCTGGCACCAAAAGAACAGAACTAATAAACATTTATTAGTAACGATAATATTAAGTAAAGGTGTTTTAATACTTACCAGGTTCCAGAATTTATCAAATGCCACCACAAAGCCAGAACACACTCCCCGGAGCCCTTTAAAGGTCCGGATGTGAACTTTAACTCTGATTTTCTCCTGGACGCACCTATTGAGCTCTCCTAATGGACTGCCTGTATGCACTGCAAAGATAGACACAACCTAGTGAGCTATAATTATTTACCTATCTAGACAGCACTAAGAATAACTCACCTAACACTTTTGGCTTAGAATCCACAGTTTATTGTTTACTACCCTCTATTGTTTACTTTTGTCCTCTAACATAGACAGTAAAGAGAGAAACGTACGTGGCATTCTGGTAAGCACATTTTTGGCCGCTTTTCGCTGTCGAGGTGGTCGCTTGACTCCGCTTCCCTCTCCCTCCTCCTCAACCGGGTTGTGCACCATGAGTTTCTTCAGCCTCTCTATCCTCTCTGGGTCTGCTTTACCTTTCTGTGCTTTTCGGAGTCTTTTCTCCACATTTTCTGGTTTCGCTCGGCCTCGACCGCCTTTCATAAAGCTCTCATATTCGGCTATGTTATTAAAGCACTTGATGTTCGGGTAAGGCAACGGCACTTTCGGGGAATACAGAGCGAGTAAGGGGTCAAACTTTTCCGAACTGATATCCAACTTAGTTTCGACATCATCTTCGCCAGTCTCTAGCTTTTGGCCGGGGGTCTCAGTAGTGGTTTGCTGTTCAGATGTTTGAGAAGGTGCTGAACAGCGCTCACTTTCCGATTCTCTCTCACTCTCCTCCATTTTTGAATAAGCGGCAGAGAGACGGCAGGAGAATCATGGGTAACTTATCAGTGTGTGAAGCAACAGACGAAAACCATCGATGACGTAACTAATATATTAGTAAAATACTTTTACTGGTGAAAGGGTTATAGTTAAAACTAGTTACATGTAAAGTGTATAGTTTATAATTTCGTTACTTAAAATAAAATAAATGTTAATTTATGTGACATGTGATTTGTTTTCCTCCTATGGCTTATAAAATAATAACAATATAGTAGTAAATTTTACAATATTTTAGTAAAGATGTAGAAAATGTTTTTCTGTAATCACCGTAATCACAGAACAAATGTTGCTTCCTCTTTCGTCTTCCTCCTCGTCAGTAGGTGGCAGAGCACACTTGCATATACAAGCTGAATATACTACATGTAGAAGTGTGTTTGTCATGTATTGTCCTAAAGGAAAACACTCTCGTATCGCATATACGTTTTAAAAATTCACACATTGGTCTCCACTTACAGAGAATCAATAAACCATTCAGGAGGTTGTCTTGGAAGATATTTTAACTAAGGACGCTTTCCATGTCATATCACGGTACTCCGGAGAAGGTTTGCTGTACTAAGCCATCATAGAAATATGTTGTGTGAAGAATAGCTACACGAAGATTATGAAATAGTTTGTATTCCTTTAGGATTGAATTATACATTTACTGGCATGGATTAGTGAACAACTGTTGATATCAAGAGAATGTCAATGGATCAATAAAGCAAACATGATGGTGCGTCAAAGCAGCAGATGTTAAAGCGGACGAGGGGACTTGGTCATTACTCTGGACATTTCTGTAAGAAACATTTCATCTTAACAAGAAGTAGTTGCTAATATTATGAATTTTATCATATTAAAACGATATTTTAGAATATTTCATTTATATATACACTGTATTAACAATACAATACATCTTCTGGATAATAACATTAATGAATACTATTTTTACTAGGTAGTCAGTAGAAATGGAGTTCCCAGAACATAGTCAGCAGCTCTTGGCCAGCCTGCGCTCTCAGCGTCTGCAAGGTTTCCTGTGTGACTGCACCGTGCAGGTCGGCCCAACTCGTTTTGGAGCCCACCGTGCAGTGTTGGCCTCTTTCTCTCCTTTCTTCCATATGTTTTACTCAGATCAGTCTATAGGAAATACCAGCACAGTTAATGGAGGGCCACAGAGAGACACAGTCACTATTAATGGAGATATCGTGACCCCGCAAGCCTTTGGACTCCTTCTTGATTTCATGTATGAAGGAGTACTGCAATTAGCAACCCACCCCCCTCCTGAGGACGTGCTCGCCGCAGCCAGCTTCTTACATATGAATGATGTGGTGCGAGTTTGTAAGAGAAGACTTCAGGGCCGAGGATTGGCTGAGGCGGATAGCACTAGAGTAGAAGTTGGTGCAAATGAGCCTGCTAAACCTGGAGGGCTTGATGGCTCGCCTAGAAAAGATGTACCTGGCGCAGAAACAGGAAGAGATGGAGGACTTGAACATTGTCATCAGTCGAGCCAACAAATGTCACTTTATATCAATACCAAGACTGAAACACAAGCAGGGATGGCTAACCTCCTCACACACAGCGTGGAGAGGTCAGAGATGGCAGACACCACCCAACCAGGAATGGACTCGCTACCAGCTGTTAGTAATTCTTGTTCAGGACCATCCACATATCGTTCATCGCCTAGACCTGACAAAACAAGAATATCGGCACGGTCTGCTAGCCTTGAGTCTGCACTTTCAAGTCCGTGTAGTACAACAGAACTAATTCAGACAGACACTCAACCTGTTGTAGCCACTGCCGTGGCTCTGAGCAGTGTGGACAACACCACCGCTGCCCAAGAACTTGAACCTAATGTTTTCATGCCGACTCAAATACTAAAACCCCAAGTTCAGACTAAAAGTTCTGGGAATCCAGGGTCATCACAGCACACTCAGAGCCAAAACGAGAGGAGACATGAAAACACTTCGTCCAATACAAGTAGGATGCAAAATAAGCGTAAACTTTCACAAAACTTTAGGGGAGGAAATCTTTCACAAACTTCAGGGGAGGAAAATGAAAAGAGCTTTGAAGTGAAAGTAGAGGCCATTGTGATTTCTGATGAAGAGTCTGATGACACAGACGAGACGGTGGACATGGATAATGGCCCAAGAATAAATGAAGATTTAGACGATGGGGATGATTATGACGACAGCAACCGTGATGTTGAGGAGCTTACTGATACTCAATTTATAACAGCACACCCATTAATTCATCTTCCCCATCAGGAACCCATTTCTTTCCCTCCTTCACCGCAAGGTCCAAATCCTTCTGCAGCCGAAACCGCTGGCCTGCCATCATCCCTTTTTCCTGCCAATTCCCACCCGGAGCAACAGACCTTGTACCTCGAGGATATTCACGACTCCCTTGGGAGTTACATGGAGGATGTGCCTACTTGTATCACTTGCGGAAAGACCTTTTCCTGTGCTTACACCTTGAGGAGACACGCCATTGTGCACACCAGGGAGCGGCCGTATGAGTGCAGCTACTGTTACCGCAGTTACACACAGTCTGGAGACTTGTACAGGCACATCAGAAAGGCACATGATCACGACCTGCCAGTCAAACGCAGCAGAGTTGAGTCGGACCCTCCACCACCATCACCACCGCCGCCTCCTCCTCCTCATCAGACGTAGCCATTGATTGTGGTCCAATCTTTTTATTTGGTCATTTCGAAAATTACACAAAATCCTGCTGAAGGCTTTTGCAAATGTCACAAAAACATAAAGTGCCACGTCTATACATTTGTGGCTCATCCTTCAAAACAGTAAAGGCATTGGAAAGGATTCCACCTGACTGATCCATGCCATATACAAACAGAACCAATGTAACAAAAACAAGGTTTTTGTTGTTAATTCACTAGTTGTAGTTCTTGATATTTGTATTGCACAACCTGGTTTTAATCTTCATTGGTAAATTGTTTTTATAAAAAGAAAACTAAACCAAGATTGGTTCTAGCACACAGACCTAGTATATTGAAACCTTTTAATAATGAATTCCCGTTCATGGTGTTTTGCATTTTAATATGTTATTTTTTTTGTCTCTTAAGGCGTACTGTTGCTGGTATATCAAGAAATAAGCATTAAAGTCCCCCTATTATGCTTTTAAAATATTACTTTACCAGTGTTATATACCAATGTAACAATGTAACATATTTTGCATAATGCCAGCCTATGGTCTTCATTGGCTGCCTGTGAACGACATCTACTTTGTCCTGCCCTCCAACACTGTAGATGTAGCTGAGGCCTTGAAAAGTTTGGTTCGTGTTGTCGACATAACGAGAAGATGCTGTTTTCAGCTCTGCAAATCCATTTTACATGTGCTTCAAAAGGATCTGGACTCGCGCTGGAACTGAGACGGAAAAACCTGTCATTGTTCGTATCACTGTGGATCAAGCCCTGAGGAAGCCTCCAGAGCTGAAATTAGTATATGGTAATAGGCATTTTTGTTTCTGATATGCACTGTAAGTGGTAGACACAACAGACTGGGCCATCTGGCCAATCAGTGCAGAGGGGTTTAGAGAGACTGAATCTTCGACCAAACTATTTTCAGACTCTTTGAGAAATGAGGTGAGGTGCAACACATATTATAAGAAAATTTAAATGTTTTCGACCTTTGATGCATGTAAATCTATTGTAGGAGACCTCCAAAACAAATTAGGAACCTTTAAAATAGCATAATAGGGGAACTTTGAGATCCGTTAGAGCAGATAGATGACTGTCTCACTACAAGGAAGAGTTTTTCTGTATATGTGTTCTGTGCATTTTTTGTGTGAGAGGGAAAGATGGTGAAACATTTCTTACAGGTACAATAAATTAAAACCAGCTTTTGGGATCAGTCCATTTATTTGTTAAAATAAAATGTAGAGAACTACATTCCCATTCAAAAGTTTGGTGTCGGTAAGAAAAATATAATAAATTATTTTAGTCGTGAAGGAAGGACACTTTAAATTGCTCAAAAGTGACTAAGGACATTTATAATGTAACAATTTGCAATAATTTCTATTTCAAATTAACTGATTCCTTTTGAACTCTCTGTTCATCAAATAATCCTAAAACAATTTGTTTTCTACAAAAACATTAAGCAGAACAAATGTTTACAACATTCGTAGTAATATTTCTTAGGCACCAAATCAGCATTAAATACCATGGTGAGCATAAGAGACTTTAATCAGAAATGTAAAAAACATCTCAATGACTCCAAAATTTAAAATGGTAGGGTATATCAGATCAAAAAGTATTACTTACTGGTAAATAATGGACAAATATATGGCGAAAGTAAAAGCTTGCACAAGGTAAACAATAAAACAAAATTTTAATAGTTAGTCATATTACATTATGACATTCATACTTCAATATCAGTTTGGTAGCGAGTTTGGTCAATATCAGTTTGGTACTCGCATCCCAGCGAGTTAGCTGTTCTGACTTCCAGAAAAGAATCATTTTCACATTGGTTTTACTGTAACAATGTACTTGAAAAGAAGCAGGTATCCACAATAATAAAAAAAGTCCATTATCATTCGTCTACTGGTCTGTGCATCTGCAGAAAGAAGTAAGAAGTTTAGACATTTTAATTCAATTGAGAGAAAATGTTTCTCTGAATTAAATTGAAAATCAGATTCTAATTATGTAAATAAGTGGTTATCAAGAGTTACCGCTTCTGCGAGCTGAGGCCATGCCATAGCCATCACAACTCCATCATCAGATGTGGGTGGTGTCTCCAAGTTCCAGTATGTGAAATTATGGAACACTGAAGAAACTTTAACTATTCTATCCTAAAAGCAAATGCCAAAACAATTTATGTTAACAATGTGTTATTTAGTAGATCATATATGTATATTTCCAAGAAAAGTGCAGATCATGTCACCTCTTGATCGGACACAGGCTTTTGGACCTCTTTCAGCACTAGTCCTGTGTATCCTTGTGGACAATGCAATTCATGACCCTTCAGCCCTCGACCTCTGAATGACACTGTTGTTTCTGCAAAACACAATGTCATTTTTATTGGATGGAGAGCTTTAATGCGTTTCGTTCTCGAGCCGTGCACTGGTATTTGACTAACCGTGTTTGTGTTCCTTCACAGTGGGATTAAAGAACTTGAAGACTTCAGCAGGTCCATCATGCTCTATTTCACAAGGTAACAGGTGGATCTGTGGTTTATCAGCTTGCTTGAGGGAATCAAGCCGGATAGACGTAACACAGCTGTTCACTGACATCTAGTAAAACAAAGTGTGTAGGCACAGGTGAGTAAGATTGAACTGTATTGTACTAAAGAGGTCAGGGCAACTATTTTGTCAGGACAAGGATATTTTCTTTCATTTTTGAGAGGCCAAGTTGTCAGACGCGTTTTAAATTTATATAATGTGTTATTAAAAAATAATTGTCCATAACAATGGTTTGTTTTTGTTGTACGTTACCTAAAATTTTACATTAGAACAGCCGTTTCATTAACTGTTTTGTGTTTCATACTTTACTGAAAAGCCCATTAAAAGCTGTTCCAATGACAAGCCAGGTTCTATTATAACAATTTTCCGTTATAATTTTAACATTCTTATATATATATATATATATATATATTTTTTTTTCTTTTTCAAATTGACAATACATTAAGTGCCATGGAAAGAAGGATTACCTATTAATTATGGATCATTTATATCGTTTTATTATTATTGAAAGCAATTTATATCAATGTTGACCGAACTGACCCTCTGTAAGCCTATTAAAAAAAATGGTGAAAACGAATATATAATTTCCTACATCTATAACTTCTAATTGCAGATATATCTTACCGTGTTCGCTTCCCACAATGTTTATAAAGTGTCACGTGGGAAAGATGCGTTTACTGTGATTGGACGGACTACATTTCTTCCTCACCAGACGGATGCTTTTCGCGGTAAAATCTGAAGCATTGTGCCATCTACCGTTTCGGTGGTGTTACGTTAGTCGGATGATGGCTTGAAAGGCAGCATTATTTAATAACCTTTACAATTAAAACGCATATAAAAAAAATCTGAGAGAAACAGGGACACAACAAAACGTTTAATAACCTCTGTTAAATCACATAAAATGCAGCATTCACAAGCGCTCTATAAGTGCAACACTCATAATGTTCCCACTAGGAACTCAAAACCGACCGGAGGACGACTTTTGATGGACTGAGAGACCGGAAGGAAGTGCGGCGGGACGGCTGACAGAGAGAGGAGCGTGAGCGTGGGAATTTTGATTGTTTTTTGGTTTTGGCGGATCTGCATAAACTGTACTGTGAATGTAACGTCATGTCAAATAGTTCAGAATCAGATGAGGATGAAATGGATTGGATGATATCCAGATCTGCAAAAATGAAAAGGGCTATGAGAGAAAGAAATAGAAGGAAAAGTTGGTCGGAACATAGCGAGGCTGGTGAGGGAAGCATGAGCAAGAAACTGAGAGCTAACCAGTATGAGAAACAAAAAATGGGGAATGTAGAGTCAGCACAAGAAAACGAATGGAAAGTTATAATTGAATTTAATCAGGATGGTGGACACTATCACCCAATCAAACTTACCAAGGCGATCGAGAAGGAGATTGGTAAAATTAAATTTGCAAGGTTTATGAATAATAAAGAATACTGATTCATGCAACCAATAAACAACAACAAGAAAAAAATTCTTAGTATGTCCTCACTACAAGGGGAAAGGATGAAGGCTCACATCCCTGGAGCAATGGCAAAGGTGAGAGGAGTTATCTCAGGAGTCCCATTGAGTATGTCAATGGACGACGTCAAAAAAGAGATACAGGGAGGCAAAATAGTTGAGGCTACACGGCTAAAAACTAAACGAGATGGAACATTAAAAGAAACATTATCTGTGGTAGTTCAATTCGAGAGAACCCTCCCGAAGGCAGTGCAAATGGGATATATGAATTACAGTGTGAGAGAGTATATTCCTAAACCTCTCAGATGTTACAAATGCCAGAGAATGGGGCACACAGCACAGCAGTGCAAAGGAAAGCTAAGGTGTGCTAGATGTGGAGGTCAGCACGAGTATGGTAAATGTGAAAAAGATGCAAAGATTAAATGCTGTAACTGTGGAGGAGAGCATAGTGCAGCCTTTGGAGGATGTGAAGTACAAAGAGAAGCCAGAGAAGCCCAGAAAGTTAGGTTTCTGAATAAGGTATCATATGCAGAAGCTCTAAAGAAAGTAAGAGAAACCAATCACAGAAATGACAGTAAAATGGTTCAAAGAAACACAACACCAATTAATAAGACACAAATTCAGATTACAGGACAAATGCAGAAGGGTTGTGATCACAAATGTAAAATTGATGATGATACCTTGATACTGAAGAAAGTAAACTTTGTGGGTTTTATTTGCTACACAATCAATGTTGCATCACAGTTGAAAAAGAAAAGTGACAGAATTAAGGCTATTGTTGAGGCAGCAGAAAAATTTCTTGACATGAGAGACATCAAAGCAGATCAGATACATGCATTGTTGACAGTAACCGAAAATGGAGATACTACACAAGCTGAGGTTTAGGACCCTGTGTATGGTACTACACATATTACAATGGAATGCCAGAAGCCTTATATCTAATGGTCAAGAATTGAAAAAGTACATTCATGAATTAGATGTTGTTCCGGATGTAGTATGTATACAAGAAACTTGGTTACAAGCTCATCTAGATTTTGTGATCCCAGGGTTCAATTCTGTAAGATATGATAGAACTAACAATAAAATTGGTGGAGGGTGTATTACTTTTATCAAAGATGGGTTAGCGTATAGGGAAGTCCCCAGCCCCGAAGATATAGAGTGTGTAATAGTTGAGATCTGTAGCACAAAGGAAGAGGGAAATATTAAGTTGATAAATTTTTATAACCCATGCAAAAATTTAGATATTAACAAATTAAATGAAATCGCAAGGGACTGCATACAGAAAGAAATATGGTGTGGGGATTTTAATGCTCATAACAGCTTATGGGGTAGCAATTACACAGACAGTAATGGAAACATAGTCGAAGAATTGATGGAAGATAGATCATTGGTCTGCATTAATAATGGACAGGGCACAAGAATAGATGTGAATAGAGGTAAGATATCATGTTTGGATCTTACGTTGGTTTCAGATAATTTGGTAAATAGATGTGACTGGTATGTCAAGAGTGATTCTACTATAGGAAGTGACCATTATCCAGTTCTCACTATAGTTTACACAAATATTAGTATTCAAGAAGGAAATACAATTAATAGATGGTGTTTTGAAAAAGCAGATTGGGAAATGTTTAGGACATGTTGTAAGAAGTCAGTAAACCTGGTTACATTAGAAGGAGATATAGAGGAATGCACAAAGCAACTTACTGATCATATTTTAAATGCAGCAATTATGAGTATTCCAAAAAGAACAACAAAGGGTAGGAAGAAAGTAGTTCCTGGTGGAATGAGGAATGTAGCAGAGCTGTTAAAGATCGAAACAGGGCATTTAGAGCATTGAAGAAGAATCTGTCACAAGAGAATATTATGGAATATCAAAAGAAAGGGCAGTGGCACGTAGGACAATTAAATATACTAAAAAGAGCAACTGGGAGAGTTTCTGTTCCAACATAGGTAGAGGATAGAGTTAGGGGATATATGGTCAATGTTTTAAAAGAATGAGTGGGAAAAGGAAAGATGTAAAAGTTGCAGCTTTGATTGATGGTGAAAAGGTGGTGGTGTCTGATAAAGAAAAGGCTGAGGTTTTGGGTAGGGCATTTGTGGCAGTGCACAGTGGTGATCACCTTACAGACATGCATAAACAGCAGAAAGACCTTGCACTTAGAGTGAATGAGGATTTGAAGCTTAAGAGGGAAGATGGTATGTCAACGCTAGATGTGGATTTCTTGATGTCTGAAATTAACATGGCTTTATCGGGCACTGGATATACAGCTCCTGGACATGATCAATTGTGTTATGCCATGTTCCGACAGTTACCAATAGAATCATGTAATTTTAGTATTAAGGTTATTTAATAAAATATGGAGGTATGGAATGATACCAAGTAGCTGGGAAAACTGCAATTATACTTACCATTTAATAAACCAGGTAAAGATCCAACTAATCCTGGTAATTATAGACCCATTAGCGTTGACATCCCATTTATGCAAATGGATGGAGAGGGTTATAGTTCGTAGGATATCGCATGTACTAGAACAGAGAGGATTATTGACTAACATACAAAGTGGATTTAGAAAAGGACACTCTACAACAGATGCTCTAGTTAGAGTTAGTAATGAAGTGGAAAAGGCATTGAAAATGAAAGAGCTGATGACAATAGTATACTTTGACATAGAGAAGGCGTATGATACTATGTGGAGAGAAGGTCTGCTTATTAAATTAAGTAGAATGGGTTTTGGAGGAAGGATGTATAACTGGATAATGGATTTTTTAACAAATAGGAAAATAAGAGTGAAAGTTGGATCAGAGGTATCCATGGAGTTTAATGTAAACAATGGTATTCCACAGGGGAGTGCAATCAGCCCAGTATTGTTTAACATTATGATAAATGACATGTTTTCAAATTTAGATAAATGCATCAAATCAGCGCTATATGCGGATGATGGGGGCCATATGGATGAGAGGAAGGAATGTGACATACGTGTTAGAGAACATAAGGAGAGCAGTAGAGAAAGTAGAAAAGTGGTCATATGAGTGGGGGTTTAAGATATCCACAAGCAAATCATGTTATATGATATTCACAAACAAACGCAAGTATCAGGTTGAAAAATTATCATTATACCAGCAACCAATGGTAAAAGTAAATGAATTTAAGTACCTGGGTTTATGGTTTGATAGTAAATATACATGGAAAACTCACATAAAGCACTTAGAAACTAAATGTAAAAAAGTTATCAACTTACTGAGAGCTGTGGCTGGTTATGATTGGGGTGCAGATAAAATATCTCTAATTGACATCTATAGAGCTTGCATGAGGTCATCAATAGATTATGGTTGTATAATTTATGGGGGCAGCAGCAAAAACATCATTAAAAAAAAATTGATAGATTACAATATAGAGCATTACGTGTATGCATTGGAGCTATTAAGTCAACACCCACTAACGCAATACTTATAGAAACAGGAGAGACACCACTGAAGTTAAGGAGAGAAAAACTTGCACTAGCTTATTGGATTAGATTGAAAGGAAGTGGGAAAGAGAACCCTACTAAGGAGATCATACAGGACTGTTGGGAATACTACAAGTATCAGGGGCGTGGGTTTGGCTGGACCAGGGAAAAGAGAGTGGAGGAATATGGATTAAAAGCCTTAGATTTCATAACGTCTACCCCAGTTAGTAATATTCCACCATGGTTTTTCCCAGAGGTAAAAACAGATGTTAGTATCCTAGAAAAGAAAAAGGAATGGAGAATGGAGGAAGTGGGAATCAAGACAAGTATTATATAAGAACAGTTACAATAATTATCTCAGAATTTATACAGATGGATCAAAGAGTAAACAGGAATGTGTGGGAGTTGGAATACATATTCCTGAATTCAAAATAAATATGTCGAAAAGATTATCTGACCAGTTATCAGTATACACAGCAGAAATTGTGGCAGTCATCATTGCATTACAATGGGTGGAAGAGGTTAGACCTGATAGAGTGGTAATATGTACAGACTCATTATCTATCATTAAAAGTTACAATCAATGGAATCTGCCAGAGAAGACTTACTATTAGAACTAAATCACAGTTTGCTAAGATTACATCGGGGTGGCATAGATGTTTTGTTGGGTACCAGCACACGAGGGAGTGAAAGGAAAATGAGAGTGCAGACAAAACTAGCAAAAGATGCATTACAGAAGGAATAACAGTCCCAATTCCACTCGGAAAAGGAGAAGGAAAAGCAGTGATAAGAGAGAAAGGTATGAGAATATGGCAGAAATGGTGGGAAGAAGACACGAAAGGAAGGGGATATTATAAAGTACAAAAATGT
>NW_024121122.1:1992435-2000100 GCF_016745375.1 Pimephales promelas | reverse complement strand
GTAAAGGTGTTTTAATACTTACCAGGTTCCAGAATTTATCAAATGCCACCACAAAGCCAGAACACACTCCCCGGAGCCCTTTAAAGGTCCGGATGTGAACTTTAACTCTGATTTTCTCCTGGACGCACCTATTGAGCTCTCCTAATGGACTGCCTGTATGCACTGCAAAGATAGACACAACCTAGTGAGCTATAATTATTTACCTATCTAGACAGCACTAAATAACTCACCTAGCACTTTTGGCTTAGAATCCACAGTTTATTGTTTACTACCCTCTATTGTTTACTTTTGTCCTCTAACATAGACAGTAAAGAGAGAAACGTACGTGGCATTCTGGTAAGCACATTTTTGGCCGCTTTTCGCTGTCGAGGTGGTCGCTTGACTCCGCTTCCCTCTCCCTCCTCCTCAACCGGGTTGTGCACCATGAGTTTCTTCAGCCTCTCTATCCTCTCTGGGTCTGCTTTACCTTTCTGTGCTTTTCGGAGTCTTTTCTCCACATTTTCTGGTTTCGCTCGGCCTCGACCGCCTTTCATAAAGCTCTCATATTCTGCTATGTTATTAAAGCACTTGATGTTCGGGTAAGGCAACGGCACTTTCGGGGAATACAGAGCGAGTAAGGGGTCAAACTTTTCCGAACTGATATCCAACTTAGTTTCGACATCATCTTCGCCAGTCTCTAGCTTTTGGCCGGGGTCTCAGTAGTGGTTTGCTGTTCAGATGTTTGAGAAGGTGCTGAACAGCGCTCACTTTCCGATTCTCTCTCACTCTCCTCCATTTTTGAATAAGCGGCAGAGAGACGGCAGGAGAATCATGGGTAACTTATCAGTGTGTGAAGCAACAGACGAAAACCATCGATGACGTAACTAATATATTAGTAAAATACTTTTACTGGTGAAAGGGTTATAGTTAAAACTAGTTGCATGTAAAGTGTATAGTTTATAATTTCGTTACTTAAAATAAAATAAATGTTAATTTATGTGACATGTGATTTGTTTTCCTCCTATGGCTTATAAAATAATAATAATAATAGTATATATTAGTAAATTTTACAATATTTTAGTAAAGATGTAGAAAATGTTTTTCTGTAATCACCGTAATCACAGAACAAATGTTGCTTCCTCTTTCGTCTTCCTCCTCGTCAGTAGGTGGCAGAGCACACTTGCATATACAAGCTGAATATACTACATGTAGAAGTGTGTGTTCGTCATGTATTGTCCTAAAGGAAAACACTCTCGTATCGCATATACGTTTTAAAAATTCACACATTGGTCTCCACTTACAGAGAATCAATAAACCATTCAGGAGGTTGTCTTGGAAGATATTTTAACTAAGGACGCTTTCCATGTCATATCACGGTACTCCGGAGAAGGTTTGCTGTACTAAGCCATCATAGAAATATGTTGTGTGAAGAATACACGAAGATTATGAAATAGTTTGTATTCCTTTAGGATTGAATTATACATTTACTGGCATGGATTAGTGAACAACTGTTGATATCAAGAGAATGTCAATGGATCAATAAAGCAAACATGATGGTGCGTCAAAGCAGCAGATGTTAAAGCGGACGAGGGGACTTGGTCATTACTCTGGACATTTCTGTAAGAAACATTTCATCTTAACAAGAAGTAGTTGCTAATATTATGAATTTTATCATATTAAAACGATATTTTAGAATATTTCATTTATATATACACTGTATTAACAATACAATACATCTTCTGGATTATAACATTAATGAATACTATTTTTACTAGGTAGTCAGTAGAAATGGAGTTCCCAGAACATAGTCAGCAGCTCTTGGCCAGCCTGCGCTCTCAGCGTCTGCAAGGTTTCCTGTGTGACTGCACCGTGCAGGTCGGCCCAACTCGTTTTGGAGCCCACCGTGCAGTGTTGGCCTCTTTCTCTCCTTTCTTCCATATGTTTTACTCAGATCAGTCTATAGGAAATACCAGCACAGTTAATGGAGGGCCACAGAGAGACACAGTCACTATTAATGGAGATATCGTGACCCCGCAAGCCTTTGGACTCCTTCTTGATTTCATGTATGAAGGAGTACTGCAATTAGCAACCCACCCCCCTCCTGAGGACGTGCTCGCCGCAGCCAGCTTCTTACATATGAATGATGTGGTGCGAGTTTGTAAGAGAAGACTTCAGGGCCGAGGATTGGCTGAGGCGGATAGCACTAGAGTAGAAGTTGGTGCAAATGAGCCTGCTAAACCTGGAGGGCTTGATGGCTCGCCTAGAAAAGATGTACCTGGCGCAGAAACAGGAAGAGATGGAGGACTTGAACATTGTCATCAGTCGAGCCAACAAATGTCACTTTATATCAATACCAAGACTGAAACACAAGCAGGGATGGCTAACCTCCTCACACACAGCGTGGAGAGGTCAGAGATGGCAGACACCACCCAACCAGGAATGGACTCGCTACCAGCTGTTAGTAATTCTTGTTCAGGACCATCCACATATCGTTCATCGCCTAGACCTGACAAAACAAGAATATCGGCACGGTCTGCTAGCCTTGAGTCTGCACTTTCAAGTCCGTGTAGTACAACAGAACTAATTCAGACAGACACTCAACCTGTTGTAGCCACTGCCGTGGCTCTGAGCAGTGTGGACAACACCACCGCTGCCCAAGAACTTGAACCTAATGTTTTCATGCCGACTCAAATACTAAAACCCCAAGTTCAGACTAAAAGTTCTGGGAATCCAGGGTCATCACAGCACACTCAGAGCCAAAACGAGAGGAGACATGAAAACACTTCGTCCAATACAAGTAGGATGCAAAATAAGCGTAAACTTTCACAAAACTTTAGGGGAGGAAATCTTTCACAAACTTCAGGGGAGGAAAATGAAAAGAGCTTTGAAGTGAAAGTAGAGGCCATTGTGATTTCTGATGAAGAGTCTGATGACACAGACGAGACGGTGGACATGGATAATGGCCCAAGAATAAATGAAGATTTAGACGATGGGGATGATTATGACGACAGCAACCGTGATGTTGAGGAGCTTACTGATACTCAATTTATAACAGCACACCCATTAATTCATCTTCCCCATCAGGAACCCATTTCTTTCCCTCCTTCACCGCAAGGTCCAAATCCTTCTGCAGCCGAAACCGCTGGCTTGCCATCATCCCTTTTTCCTGCCAATTCCCACCCGGAGCAACAGACCTTGTACCTCGAGGATATTCACGACTCCCTTGGGAGTTACATGGAGGATGTGCCTACTTGTATCACTTGCGGAAAGACCTTTTCCTGTGCTTACACCTTGAGGAGACACGCCATTGTGCACACCAGGGAGCGGCCGTATGAGTGCAGCTACTGTTACCGCAGTTACACACAGTCTGGAGACTTGTACAGGCACATCAGAAAGGCACATGATCACGACCTGCCAGTCAAACGCAGCAGAGTTGAGTCGGACCCTCCACCACCATCACCACCGCCGCCTCCTCCTCCTCATCAGACGTAGCCATTGATTGTGGTCCAATCTTTTTATTTGGTCATTTCGAAAATTACACAAAATCCTGCTGAAGGCTTTTGCAAATGTCACAAAAACATAAAGTGCCACGTCTATACATTTGTGGCTCATCCTTCAAAACAGTAAAGGCATTGGAAAGGATTCCACCTGACTGACCCATGCCATATACAAACAGAACCAATGTAACAAAAACAAGGTTTTTGTTGTTAATTCACTAGTTGTAGTTCTTGATATTTGTATTGCACAACCTGGTTTTAATCTTCATTGGTAAATTGTTTTTATAAAAAGAAAACTAAACCAAGATTGGTTCTAGCACACAGACCTAGTATATTGAAACCTTTTAATAATTAATTCCCGTTCATGGTGTTTTGCATTTTAATATGTTATTTTTTTTTGTCTCTTAAGGCGTACTGTTGCTGGTATATCAAGAAATAAGCATTAAAGTCCCCCTATTATGCTTTTAAAATATTACTTTACCAGTGTTATATACCAATGTAACAATGTAACATATTTTGCATAATGCCAGCCTATGGTCTTCATTGGCTGCCTGTGAACGACATCTACTTTGTCCTGCCCTCCAACACTGTAGATGTAGCTGAGACCTTGAAAAGTTTGGTTCGTGTTGTCGACATAACGAGAAGATGCTGTTTTCAGCTCTGCAAATCCATTTTACATGTGCTTCAAAAGGATCTGGACTCGCGCTGGAACTGAGACGGAAAAACCTATGTCATTGTTCGTATCACTGTGGATCAAGCCCTGAGGAAGCCTCCAGAGCTGAAATTAGTATATGGTAATAGGCATTTTGTTTCTGATATGCACTGTAAGTGGTAGACACAACAGACTGGGCCATCTGGCCAATCAGTGCAGAGGGGTTTAGAGAGACTGAATCTTCGACCAAACTATTTTCAGACTCTTTGAGAAATGAGGTGAGGTGCAACACATATTATAAGAAAATTTAAATGTTTTCGACCTTTGATGCATGTAAATCTATTGTAGGAGACCTCCAAAACAAATTAGGAACCTTTAAAATAGCATAATAGGGGAACTTTGAGATCCGTTAAAGCAGATAGATGACTGTCTCACTACAAGGAAGAGTTTTTCTGTATATGTGTTCTGTGCATTTTTTGTGTGAGAGGGAAAGATGGTGAAACATTTCTTACAGGTACAATAAATTAAAACCAGCTTTTGGGATCAGTCCATTTATTTGTTAAAATAAAATGTAGAGAACTACATTCCCATTCAAAAGTTTGGTGTCGGTAAGAAAAATATAATAAATTATTTTAGTCGTGAAGGAAGGACACTTTAAATTGCTCAAAAGTGACTAAGGACATTTATAATGTAACAATTTGCAATAATTTCTATTTCAAATTAACTGATTCCTTTTGAACTCTCTGTTCATCAAATTATCCTAAAACAATTTGTTTTCTACAAAAACATTAAGCAGAACAAATGTTTACAACATTCGTAGTAATATTTCTTAGGCACCAAATCAGCATTAAATACCATGGTGAGCATAAGAGACTTTAATCAGAAATGTAAAAAACATCTCAATGACTCCAAAATTTAAAATGGTAGGGTATATCAGATCAAAAAGTATTACTTACTGGTAAATAATGGACAAATATATGGCGAAAGTAAAAGCTTGCACAAGGTAAACAATAAAACAAAATTTTAATAGTTAGTCATATTACATTATGACATTCATACTTCAATATCAGTTTGGTAGCGAGTTTGGTCAATATCAGTTTGGTACTCACATCCCAGCGAGTTAGCTGTTCTGACTTCCAGAAAAGAATCATTTTCACATTGGTTTTACTGTAACAATGTACTTGAAAAGAAGCAGGTATCCACAATAATAAAAAAAGTCCATTATCATTCGTCTACTGGTCTGTGCATCTGCAGAAAGAAGTAAGAAGTTTAGACATTTTAATTCAATTGAGAGAAAATGTTTCTCGAATTAAATTGAAAATCAGATTCTAATTATGTAAATAAGTGGTTATCAAGAGTTACCGCTTCTGCGAGCTGAGGCCATGCCATAGCCATCACAACTCCATCATCAGATGTGGGTGGTGTCTCCAAGTTCCAGTATGTGAAATTATGGAACACTGAAGAAACTTTAACTATTCTATCCTAAAAGCAAATGCCAAAACAATTTATGTTAACAAAGTGTAATTTAGTAGATCATATATGTATATTTCCAAGAAAAGTGCAGATCATGTCACCTCTTGATCGGATGCAGGCTTTTGGACCTCTTTCAGCACTAGTCCTGTATATCCTTGTGGACAATGCAATTCCTGACCCTTCAGCCCTCGACCTCTGAATGACACTGTTGTTTCTGCAAAACACAATGTCATTTTTATTGGATGGAGAGCTTTAATGCGTTTCGTTCTCGAGCCGTGCACTGGTATTTGACTAACCGTGTTTGTGTTCCTTCACAGTGGGATTAAAGAACTTGAAGACTTCAGCAGGTCCATCATGCTCTATTTCACAAGGTAACAGGTGGATCTGTGGTTTATCAGCTTGCTTGAGGGAATCAAGCCGGATAGACGTAACACAGCTGTTCACTGACATCTAGTAAAACAAAGTGTGTAGGCACAGGTGAGTAAGATTGAACTGTCTTGTACTAAAGAGGTCAGGGCAACTATTTTGTCAGGACAAGGATATTTTCTTTCATTTTTGAGAGGCCAAGTTGTCAGTCGCGTTTTAAATTTATATAATGTGTTATTAAAAAATAATTGTCCATAACAATGGTTTGTTTTTGTTGTACGTTACCTAAAATTTTACATTAGAACAGCCGTTTCATTAACTGTTTTGTGTTTCATACTTTACTGAAAAGCCCATTAAAAGCTGTTCCAATGACAAGCCAGGTTCTATTATAACAATTTTCCGTTATAATTTTAACATTCTTATATATATATATATATATATATATATATATATATATATATATATATTTTTTTTTTTTTTCTTTTTCGAATTGACAAGTGCCATGGAAAGAAGGATTACCTATTAATTATGGATCATTTATATCGTTTTATTATTATTGAAAGCAATTTATATCAATGTTGACCGAACTGACCCTCTGTAAGCCTATTAAAAAAATGGTGAAAACGAATATATAATTTCCTACATCTATAACTTCTAATTGCAGATATATCTTACCGTGTTCGCTTCCCACAATGTTTATAAAGTGTCACGTGGGAAAGATGCGTTTACTGTGATTGGACGGACTACATTTCTTCCTCACCAGACGGATGCTTTTCGCGGTAAAATCTGAAGCATTGTGCCATCTACCGTTTCGGTGGTGTTACGTTAGTCGGATGATGACTTGAAAGGCAGCATTATTTAATAACCTTTACAATTAAAACGCATATAAAAAAAATCTGAGAGAAACAGGGATACAACAAAACGTTTAATAACCTCTGTTAAATCACATAAAATGCAGCATTCACAAGCGCTCTATAAGTGCAACACTCATAATGTTCCCACTAGGAACTCAAAACCGACCGGAACGACATTTCTTTAAGGCGAATGTGTGTCATTAAGTTGATGAACCCTCAAATGAGTTTGGTAGATAATTAGATAATATATGTTTTTCTAACGCATCCTGTAGAAAATGTTTGTAATTCCGTGTTTAAAAGTGCCGCAGCGTCATGCACAACTGTACAGGTAGGCTGCGAACTCAGTGGCATATTTTCCCCGTACCAAAATAATCATGGTTGGATTATAGTAACGTTAAAAGTGTAGTAACCATGTTTTTTAGCGGGGTGACTACCATTTGTTTAGCCATTTGCTTAACCATTTGTTTAAACAGTTTTACTACAAATGCCATGGTTATATTATGGTTTGTTTAGCAGTTATACGTTTCTGTGTCTATTTTGATATCTTGCTGGTGTATTAACATGCATTTTTCAGAAAATACCTACTGTCACAAGGTGTTTTGGACCACATGTACTGTGCACAGAAACACTCAGATGGGACCGTAACCATTCCAGTCAGAACATCTGTTCTGGCACAGCTTGATCTGGTGGCACTAAAGGAACATGTTGCACAGGACAGCTTTTGTGAAATCGTTGATATCCAGGTAACGTTACAAATGCACTGACAGTTATTTAAGAGATGTTTGCACCCAAGTCACTGAACATGAACATCTGATCCTCAGTATGCTGTATACCTTTTTTTAGG
>NW_024121122.1:1937435-1989935 GCF_016745375.1 Pimephales promelas | reverse complement strand
TTATAACATAGTAAAGATTTTTATAATGTAAAAAAAAAAACCTTTCTGTCACTTGTTTAATTGAATGCATCCTCGCTGAGTAAGTATCTTAAAAAATCGTACTGACCCCAAACTTTCGGATGGTAGTATGCTTTGTCTATTCTAAATCCCACTGAACAATATGGTTATTATAATAATGTACATTATTATATTACATTGTAATTTTGTGTGTGTAATAAATATTTTATTTGTTCTCAAAGTGATTATCCAATGTAAATTACTTTTCCATTGGTTTTAGAGAGTGACAGAATAAGTGAATTGAAATGCGTGAATAGCTACACAGCAAAACACTCCACACACACTGATGCATTAATACGACAATGCACACAATCATATTTTATCAAATCAACCAGCAAGTACAGACAGACATGGACACATACATAGATTCATCCACTGCAAGCAACACAATTAAGACTTTTCTAACCTTCTTTCATATTGCATTATCAAAATCTTTGTAACGAATTTACAGAATGTATTTAAGCTCAAATTCATAAATGGTTAAATATAATGTATTTTATGTTGCTTTAGTCCTGGTGTCCATTTTAATACATGAAAAAATAACAATTGTTGGTTGTTGTTGTATTTTTTTTTTTTTTTTTTTTTGGCAAAATGTCTTTTTTTCTGGTCTGAAGGGTTTTAAAATCTTAAAACACTGAGCACCAATAACTTCGCTCAAGAATATGTGATTTTAGTCCATAGACTACGTCTACGACGTCTGCGCGCATCGTGGACGCGCACCTGTCCCATGGTCTTGCAGTTTCTCTGACGCGCACGCAGACAGAGCTGCAGTGACTGAATACTTTTGTTCCGGGACGCGACGTTTGTTTGGCAAAGCCGGAGTCAGTGAGCTCGCACGGAGAAGGAAACTGGAGAAAGAGTGTGGGGAAATCCTGCGCCATTGGTAAGTGAAAATTGAAAACACGTTTGAAAAGTGTATTAGACTTTTTGTTTTCTACAGAATAATTCTTCCCTGAAAGATACAACGAGAGTTTTTCAGTTGCTGATATTGTCACGAACGATGTTTATTTTATCCTTTCCCCTAAGATCTTAATGGGTGGTAACATCTGTATTTTATTTTCCTACTTGTTTGTTTTAACACATTTCTGTTTAATATCAGACTCTTTTTACATGTGATGTTGGATTATTTAGTTAAGTGAATTTAATGTTATTGTGTGTGGTCCATGTGTTAGAGCAGCACAAATCCTCTAGGGCTGGATTTCCCAAAAGTATTGGTTCTACGATCAACTTAGGCTTACAATGTTTTTGGGAAACGCAGTCATGATCTTTATCAGTATAGCTGGAGGAAGTTGCCATTATTAGTGGTGCTCACTTTAATCCTCTCTATTTTCCTCAAACATTTAGAGAATGAGGAAAAAGTTTGCCACAGAGGGTCATTTGTTTTGGATGCAGACCAACCCAGTTGTAATTGAAGGTTATTGAATACTTTTTTGTTTCTTTTCCTCACACTTTTTCCACTAGTTGAGGTCAAAGGGCATTTACAAGGCTCTTGTGTGCGTTCAAGTAATGATCATCATAAGTGCCTCATTTAAAAAAGGTTTGCTAAAGATCTCCACCCATGGTTGTGTCCTTAAAGGGTGGTGACTCTTAAGCTGACCGCATGTAGTTTTCCTCTTTTCCTGATGGCATTGGGCCCCTTTTCCCACACTCGTTTGGCCTTTAGCTATTTAATTTATTGATTTGCTGTCCACAATTTTACGAGTAATAAAAACAAAAACAAAACAAGTTTCTCATGCTCTCTGGCCATGTCTTCCCACCAGATAATTATTTTCATCCTTTTCGTATGAATGTGGTGAGAAGTACAATTTGTATTGCAAAATAAATAAATTTGCTTGGCTTAAAAAAAATAAATAGAGATTTAATACTGTTAATATGCTTACTTGATTATGTGGTAGGAATAACTCTGCTTTCCTGGTGTGATATTGGCTCATTGGTAACCAACTAATTTGCATGTTGAGCTGCATGTCACAGTGTGTCGTTGTGCTTGTTTAATTACTCCGCTCCTGCAGAGAGGTGTCGAAGAGCCACTGACACTGACAGACACTGCGTGAATGCACTGAGAAAGGTCGCTCCCTTAATTTGTCAGTTCTGTCCAGGTCTCTTCCCTTTTTACAAACAGCAGGGCTTCCTTTATTTGTGTAACACTCTCTCATTATGTATATATATTAGTCTCTTCGCTGCATCTCTGAAAAGCAAATGTCCTATTCTCGGCTGGGTGAGCTTCTATCTGTGTGGTTCTACGAGTTCCTGTAATTTGCATTTGTGTTGACATAATATATTCTGGTGACTAGTTGTAGACTGTAGTTTTTTTTTTAATCTATTCCTTAGAAGCAGGGCTTGACTCTTGAGGATGGTGCAGAACATGGAGATCAACATGTCCTTCCTGACCGACTCGGAGCAAGAATTCATACTAGAGGTCCTTCGGCGGGATGAGGAGCTCAGGCGCTTGGAGGAGCTGCGTGTGAAGTGAGTGTCACTGTTGCCTCATCAAGAATCTGTCCTGTTCTTGTTATTTATTTTTTTTTACCTTTCAAAAGTTTGTCAGTATGAATACTTTTATTCAGCAAGGACATTAAATTGATCAAAAGCTACAATAAAGACTTTTACATCGTTTATTCCAGATATTTATATCTGAATTAATATAGCTACATTTCTGTGTTTATTTAAAGCTCCTGTCCGTAACTTTTTTGTGTTAAAAATTATTCCAAATAATTTTTTGAGCAAGTACATAACCAACCAGTATTCATGGCTGGTTATGTACCGGATTTCCGTGGGAAATTCGAGCTTGTCTTTGCATCACATCTGTACACATAAAGAAGGAGTCTCGGCTAGTAGGCTATAATGTGTGTGAGAATGTTGGAGTTGGAGATAGCCTTATATCCTTTTCTCACTGCACTTGATCTAATTAAACATATTAATTTGATGGTGGATCCATAAAGGTTCCAAAGACAATTGGAGATTCACCCGTTGTAAAATGCAAAAGACTTTGGACTGAGAGTTTGGAAATAGAGACTGCAACCGGGATTGTTAACATTAACAATCTGACAAAAAGTATAATTTGCACTGTTTGCCGTGATATGATATGCGATCGTTAGATTTAATCAGCGCAATTTACTACAATGCTTTTTTTCCCTTAGTTGGTCAGAACAAACGTGCATGTTACTTGTATAGATGACAATTTAGGGTGAAAATTCTTATGTTGGTCATATTTCCAAAAAGTAGAATCCGTGATTCCAAATGACAGTATCCACACCGGCGCGGAGACTGACAGCTGCACATTCTCCTCAAAACATTGGATTCATCCGCACTGTGCCGTGCAGAAGCACAACCCACATAAAGTTGATAATTCCGTGAATGCAATTGCAGATTTCAAACAGAGATGGTGACAAAGAGAACAAACTACAGACTGCAGGTTTAAAGGGTTAATTCACTCAAAAATTAAAATTATGTCATTATTGACTCACCCTCATGTCGTTCCAAGCCCGTAAGACATCCAGTAAGCCCCGTCCACACTGCTGCGTTTTCGTTTAAAAACGGAGAATTAAAACGAATACAGATCACGTGACCATTCCCCAACACTGGGCATGCGTGTGCCGGTGTAAACAAGAAACGGATTGACTATTCCTCAGATTTGATGTAGAAGAAAGTAACGTTAGCTACCTGATGAGTGGCTGACAAATCAGGGTGACGAATCAGACGAATAACTGATGACACCCAATCATAGAGCCAAGCGTGAGCCTCTGCATCATCGTTTCTAAAGTCCTCCATTTTGTCCACGTCTTCACTAAAACGCCCTCCAGAGATTCAAAATGCAAAACGGAGCTGCAGCATTTCTAAACTTCTCTGTTTTAGGTCTTTGTTTTTTCGTTTTAGTCCGGACAGGAGGTGCAAACGTAGCAAAAGCTCTCCGTTTTTAAACGAAAACGCAGTAGTGTGGACGGGGCCGTAGTCCGAGAGCTTTCTGTCACTCCATTGAAAACGTATGTACTGTATACTGTCCTTGTCCAGAAAGGAAGTAAAGACATCATCAAAGTAGTCCATGTGACACCAGTGGGTTAGTTAGAACGTTTTGAAGCATCGAAAATACATTTTGGTCCAAAAATAACTACGACTTTATTCAACATTTATTCAACATTGTATTCTCTTCCAGTTCTATTGTCAAACCGTGTTCAGTGACGGTGCTGACGTGTATCTGGTGTGTGTGTGTGTGTGTATTCAGGTTCAAATAAATATGGCTGAGCAAAAAAATGCCGTCCTCTGTGTGGAAATCCTTAGACATGTTTGCGAAGATTGTTTTGTTTACAGCGTACATCTCCCTCAGACTGTAAACGAAGCTCGGGCGCACTGATAACACGTCAGCAGCATCTTGCGTCATCAGCGTCACTGAACACGGCTCGACAACAGAACAGGAAGAGAATACAGTGCTGAATAAAGTCATAGTTTTTGGACCAGTTTTTATTTTATTTTTTGGACCAAAATGTATTTTTGATGCTTCAAAACATTCTAACTAACCCACTGATGTCACATGGACTACTTTGATGATGTCTTTATTTCCTTTCTGGACAAGGACAGTATACCGTGTATACATTTTCAAGGGAGGGACAGGCTCTCGGACTAAATCTAAAATATCTTAAACTGTTTTCCGAAGATGAACGGTGGTCTTATGGGCTTGGAATGACACGAGTGAGGGTGATTCATTAATGACATAATTTTCATTTTTGGGTGAACTAACCCTTTAATGTGTACTGCTAGAAAAAATAAAATCACATTCATCAGAAATTGGAGCCTATTTTGTACCCTATCCATTAAAATGATGTTGGTCAAGCAAATAATTGTTAATTTATGTGCTCTCAGGAAGCTGAAATCCGAGTTGCTGGAAACCAGAAGAAAAGGTGCGAAGCGTGGCAGTGGGAATTACAGTGAACGCAGCTGTGGCCGATGCCAAGAGCCCATGGGTCTTCTGACCAGCAACGGTAGCCAATGCAGAGCATGCAAACATCAGGTTTGCAGAAAATGCCAATCAGTTCGACCCAATGGATCTTGGGTGTGCACAGTGTGTGCCAAAGAGATGTGAGTGTGTACCCCATGCTTCCTAATATCCTTCTCTTTGGCCTCAGTCCATTTAAAAAAAAAAACCCTGTCATTAGGAGGCACATTAGACTGGAAAATGAGGCCCTTGCTTAATGGAAAAGGTTAATGTTCAACAGAAACTCAACTTCAGGCTGTTGTTTTTTTTTTCTCTCTCAGAGACCTGAAGATGAGCACCGGAGACTGGTTCTATGACGAGAGGGTTAACCGCTTCTCTGCAGCTCCTGGACACGACTTAGTCCGAGTTTCCCTCAGGAAGAGGCCTCTGAGTGAGTACAGGAAGCAGATGCCAGACATTCGGATAGAGCAATGTGAACCTACTCTGTTTTTATAAAGGGTGGAAAGTAGATTTTCTTTGTGTGTGTTCACGAAGAGGAAAAGAGAGAGTAATAATTATCTGACTGCATTTAGAGAATAATGGTCTGCAGTGTTTTGAGATTAATCATTATATACTTCTTAGTTCTTACTTCCGCATTTTGAAATTTCCATCTCTCTGTTCTAGTTAAAAAGAAAGAGACAGCTGGGGAAATGCTGTTAAACAGAGCTGACTTGAATTCCAGCCAAGCTGTACCTGTGCCCAAACCAAGACTAAAGGACATCGCGCTAGCAAATAAGAGGTGTGTTGTCATTAGCACTATTTATACAGTCTCATGTTTCTACTGATCAAACAGTGTAATGTACTTCTTTTAAATATTTACAATTTCATAAAAAAAGAATGACTATTTTCCAATTATTGTGATATGACTCTGTGTTAATTATTCATCCTTATACAAGTACAGACCTTAATGCTGTTTTCTATTTCTTTTTTGCAACACACACACACATTGGGTTTTCATGCTTTATGGATAATGATTTTTATATTGTACATTCTGTCCCCTAACTCTAACCTACTCCTAATCACAAGCCTCACAGAAAACATTCTGCATTTTTACATTTTCAAAAAAAAATTAAATAAATAATTATCATGATTCATATGCATAAGCTGTTCTCCTCGTGGGGACTAAAAAATGTCCCTATACACTCAAGGATTTAAGATATTGCCATCTTTGTGAGGACAACAAGATTTTCACATAGATCTCTTTTGCACAAGTCTCCAAAGGCTGTCAAACTCCAATAGGTGCAGTTTTATTTAATGATATTTGGTTACAAAACACACAAAAAAAAGTCCATTTTGGAACTTGACGGTGAGGAAGAAATATTTTTTTGTGTTCTACAGAAAAAAAAAAAAAACATCAGTTTGTAATGGTGTAAGGATGAGTAATTAAAAATTCTATTCTTATTTGAGTGTGTACTATTCCTCTAGCCCAGTGTTTCCCAACCCTGTTCCTGGTGGCACACCAACACTGCGTGTATTCTTTGTCTCCCTTATCAAACACACCTGATTCAACCCATCAGCTCATAATCAGGTGGGTTAATGAACTGATGGGTTGAATCGGGTGTGTTTGATTAGGGAGACAAAGAAAACACGCAGTGTTGGTGTGCCGCCAGGAACAGGGTTGGGAAACACTGCTCTAGCCTTTTGATGCCACTATTATTAGGATGTCAGCTCTGTCTAGCATCTGTACTTGATCCTGTCTCTTTCTCTCAGCTCACCTCTTGAGTCTTATGAGGGACTTGATGTGCGAGAGCAACAACGAAGTGACACAGAATCAATAGAAAAAGCCAGTCTGGGAAGCAGTCGCACTGAGACTGAATCGTCCCACAGTACCCCCTCAATGCAGAGGTAAGATCTTAGTCAGAGGCACAGAGATCCATGATGAAGCTGATTAGTATGTTGTAGTGTGATGCAAGCTGCTGATTTGCTTCTAGAAAAGAGGAACTGACAGCCAAGACTAGTCCCACAGGCTCTGCTGTGTCCATCCTGATAGCCCCCAGTAACAGTGACAGCCCCTCTACCACTGAGACAGTAAGTGCATATTCATACTTCACCCAGTTTAGCCATGTGCTTTCTCTGTCCTAATTATGCTCATGTGTCACCTATTCCCATGCATTTTCCTCCATCATCCCACCAAAATAAGGCCTCATTAATACATCACATGAATTCCTGCTCTGACTCTTTGCGTGACGTGGATGGGCTTTTCAAGAAAAGTGTCAGAAGAGTGCACAAACTGTCAGGTAAGGTTATATTTTGAGTGTACAATACTTTTTAAAACTCTGGGGTCAGTTTAAATAAAAAAAGATTTGAATTAGATTTGAAAGTGACAGCAAAGACTGTTATAATGTTACAAAAGATTTCAAATAAATGCTGTTGTTTTCAACTTACTTTCATCAAACATGAAAAAAAAATATACCGATGCTTGGCCATCACAGGAATAAATTACAATATGGTTATTTTATATTATAATATTTCACAATATTACAGTTTTAGCTGTATTTATGATTAAATAAACTCAGCCTTGGTGAGCATAAGAGACTTTACATTAAAACATTAGAAAATCTTACTGACCCCAAACTTTTGAATGGTAGTATACATACATTTATTTTTCCACTCTGGCTTTTAAATGTACAAACACTGTTTTCTCATAGATATTAAACCAGTTTCCACACTTAATTTAAATGAAGATGGGAAAGAAAGCGCTCCTCCATCAATGAGAGATAGAAGCAAGTCCGTTCCTGGTCTTAATGCAGTGAGTTAATTACGAATAAAATTCAAACCATTTAAAATGTTTACACTATTCTTCACACTTGCAATCAGTGACCTGATTGGCATGCCTGAATTGTTTTATCAGGAGGAGGATGATGAGGAGGAGGAAGATATTGATAACTTGGTGAATATACACAGGCAAAAATTTGGTAAAAGCTTGGGAAGTCTGGGAGGCTCAAGGGTAATCTACCTTAATTTAAATATTACATTTAAAAAAAGTATTAATGATAATTAAAATAATAAACTTGCATTAATCAAGATAAAGTGCAGTTTATTTAGAGTTTGTCTTATTTACACACAAAATAAAATGAAATATTAGACAATTGAATGTGCTGGGCAGCTTTTTTTTAAAGATTTTATTCCACAGACCACTCTTGGCAGTATGATGAGTGTGTACAGTGAAGCAGGAGACTATGACCGTGTGGAAGTGAGTGGAGATATTGTCTTCTCTCTCAGCTACGATGAGTCCAGCCAGAGCCTGTCTATTGTGGTCCATGAATGTAAAGGGCTAGCTTATGCTGATGCTGCAAAAAAGAAGTGCAACCCGTAAGTGGGCCTCCACACAGCCTATGAAGTGATTTCTTAAGAGGGTCTCAGTTCTTTACTGCCTTCCAAGAATAATCATTTTCCACCCGTGAATAATTTCATTGGGTTTCCCCATTACAGAGGGAAAAAATCTCTCAGTTTAGAACTAGGCTAAACTCCCCCGAATTGGTTGATTCCTTTCCAGGTACGTCAAGGCTTACCTCCTCCCAGACAAGAGCAAGAAGAAAACTTCCATCAAACATAACATCAACCCCAGTTTTAAGGAAACACTGAAGGTATTGTTTCGATTTCTGTCAGATAGTATTTTTTTTTTAAAGTATGATTTTAAATAGACTGATCCCAGTAAAACTAAACTCTCTAAATAACAAAGCTTTTTCATGGCATGAAACAAGAAATACTATCAGAAACTGATACCACTGAGTAACACTTAAGTCTATATGTAATGCTTTAATGGCAGCACTGCACACTAACATCTAGTTTCGAATGGGCTTGATATTGACACAGAAGATAAGTACACTTATCTGGGAGTCACACCGAGACAAATATTAGTTCTTATGCTTGCCTCTTTTTAATCTAGAGTAAACAACATGTTCAGTTCACACAAACAGATTAAACAAACTGGCTAAAGCTCCATCATGGCAACCTCTTACTTTAAAAAAAAAAACATTTAATCTTGACAAGCTGTCTCATGCTTGTTTGTGTTAGTATTCCATCAGCCGCACCCAGCTGATGACTCGAACACTACAACTCTCTGTTTGGCACTATGACCGTTTTGGCCACAATGCCTTTCTGGGTGAGGTGGAGGTACCACTGGATAGCTATGACATTGACTCAGCAGTTGAAGAGTGTATGACTCTCAGAGGAAAGGTAACACACTTGTATGGTTGTTTTGATACCATAGAAATGTCACTGCTCTCAAATTGTTTTGTTTCATATTCCCTTTACATTTGTTCCTGCGTGTCTTCATAGGCAGCTGCCCATTTAGCATCATCTCCGTTTGATCAATACAAAGGAGAGCTGGTGATTTCACTTAAATATGTCACAGCAAATAAGACGCATACAGAGGACTCTAATGAAAAATGTGAGGAAACACACAGTTAACATATCTATTAAAATCTTTAGCTGGTGTTACATAGTAAATTATTCTCCTTTTCTCCAATAAAGGGAAAAAGAGCAAACCCGCAGATGGTGCTGAGCTGCATGTGTTGATCAAAGAAGCCAAAAATCTCACAGCCATAAAAGCTGGAGGCACATGTGATTCCTTTGTGAAAGGGTTTGCAAACATCTGTTTAATTCCCTCTACCCAATTTAAAATTGATATTTTTGTTTTTGTTTATTTTTGCTAATAATTCTGCCCTTCAGGTATCTGTTGCCATCGAAGAGCAAGTCTTCCTCAAAGAAGAAGACTCCAGTTGTGAAGAAGACAAAGAACCCAAACTACAACCACACATTTGTGTACAAATATCTGAGTCTAGAGCAGCTGAAGGACATGTGTCTGGAGCTCACTGTCTGGGACAGAGAGACCCTGTCCAGCAACGACTTCCTGGGAGGAGTACGCCTCAGCTTGGGAGCAGGTAGGAGAATCTGTTCTTCATATTCATTGAGTGGAAATCAATACAAAAGCTTTTAATGTTGAAGTGCTGCAGTCATAAAATTAAGTGTCCCTATAAAACCATTCAAGTTTTATTGATATTAACCATATACAGGTCTGCCTTGAGAAGTTAATGTTTTTGAAAGAAGGCTCTAATGCTCACTAAGGCTTTATTTATTTGATCAAAAATACAGTAAAACTCTTTTCTGTTTTAAATGTATCTAAAAATGCAATATTCTTTTCCTGTAATTGCAAAGCTGAATTTTTAGCATCATTACTTCAGGTTCACAATATCCTTCAGAAATCACTGTAAAATGTTGATTTGGTGCTTAAGAAACATTTCTTTTTACTATCAATGTTGAAAACGGTTGTGCTGCTTAATATTTTTGTGGACGCCGTAATCATTGTTCTCAGGATTCTTTGATAAGAAGAAAGTTCAAAAGAACAGCATTTATTTAAAATTGAAATATTTTGTAACGTTAAAATGTTCTTGATCAATTGAATGCATCTTTGCTGAATATAAGTGATCTGAAACTGATGTTTGCACAGCGACTGTCGAGGAAGGAAATGAAGAGTGGGTGACAAACTCCACAGGGGAGGAGATCTTGCTTTGGAAAAAGATGATGCAGTACCCTGACTCATGGGCAGAGGGCACTCTTCCACTGCGCTCATCCATGGGAAAAGCCAAGTAAGGACATTGTGCAAGCCATTATCAGGACAGAGGTTTACACATTCCACAACGCTTGTGTGTTTCTGGACTAGCTGTGCATCCCTGTAATATTTTTTAGGGTAAGACCTTTTAGGGTAATGCAGATTTAATACTTAAAACATTCAAGGCAGTTAAAAAATAATGATATGCAGTGTGTACATGTTAATTGTATTTATTTCCTATAAATATTGCCGTGAATGGATGCTTTCAAATACATCATTTGAATGCTGTTCTTAAAAATGAACACAAGAAATGTTTTATTTGCATAACACTTGGTTTTAAATGTGCACAATGTATGGCCCAAAAGGTTTCACATATTTTAACACAATGTATTTTAATGACATAATGCTGATTTAGCATTATTTTAGGAGCTACATAGAAATACTTGTATTTAATAAATATTAAATATTTTGAAGAATCCGCATTGTATGCTGTGCACTCGATTATATAGATGGTTACAATTATTTTTCCTCAGAATGTGTCTCTTTTGCAACCCTACCAGGCAGTTTTCCCACTTGCAGATTGAAACCTGTTCAATATTAAATCACATTTCCAGATGTGATTTTCTATTAATAATGGCTACAGTATGTGGTTTTAAATGACTAATTGTCTTGGAAACAGGCTCAGGGGGTGCATGCATCTTCCTGATGACAAACCGCAATAAGGAAAACTCCCACCCACAACATCACCATGCCCCCCACGTAGATCTGGATTTGATCAGACCAAGTCAGTCACAGAAGTCCCTGTTCATCTCCAGTCTCTCTCGCTCTTCCTCAGTGAGGAGGTACTCCTCTACATACGAGTAGAGCTCATCAGAGGTGGCAGGGTTAACAAAGCGCTCCCGATCCACACCGTATTCATCCAGCAACACCATGGTGAAATAGGCTGTCGAAATATGCAGCGCCTGTCTGTTACATACAAAAAACAAACATTTACCGAAGGAATACATTCATAGTACAGAGCATCAGCAAAATGATTTCCTTTAGTATAGAGTCGATGCAAAACCTTGCGAAAGTGTCTTGTCCAAAACTGTTATGTGGCTTAAAAATAAGACCAAGTCTTGAATAGAAATTAGACTGGGCGATATGTCTCTGCCGGAACAAAGTCAGCATGAAATCCAGTTTTCAATATTCAATGACAAAACATGCAATGGGATCTTGATTGCATCAACTGGGAATTGACTGGATAGTGTAAATTGCATTGCAATCATTTCCCAAAATGTAATTTGTGTGGAAATATTACACAGGCCAGAGACAGGACTTGCTGAAGGTGGATGCCAAGTACCAGGCTTTCAATCTTGAAATTATACTATCCAATTTAAATCAAAAACAACTGCTCGTGTTACTTGTGTAGCCTCTTTGTTTAGATCGTGATTATAATCCAGTGGTTTGCCTCTAGTTTTATTTTTTATTTTTTGTAGTAATAGAGTAAATAAATGACAAATAAATTTGCTTAAAAAAAAAAAAAATGGATTTAAAATCATAATCGGTGCATTCCAAAAAAATTTTTTTTGTTTTTTTTGTAATATTGCAGTTGCAAATACAATAGTTAAATATAATGCTATTTAACATGATAACACTGCTGTAGTGTAGGTATAGTGAGTTACCTAAGACCCTCTATGACCTCAGGCTCTAGACGTTGTTCTTTGATGCGCCCCACTGCACGAGGTGGAGTTCCTAACAGCTCAATCACGGTCACATGTCGCAGATCCAGACCACACTCAGCCTTCTGTCTCAGAACATTCCCACAATCATACAGTATATCATATAGTTGTACACTCTTCTTTCTAGTGATTATGTTTGTTAGAGTGAAAGAAGTATCTATATTACCTGTAACATAATGTTCTGAAGCCTGTAGTTCTGGTTAGCATTATCTGGAGTAGATACAACAAGAAGCTTTCTCTTTTCATAAAACTGGTCAAGCAGAGCACCAGCAGACCTGACATCTGTTTTTATCTCCATTACTACAAGAAAAAACAAACATGTTTTACAAACAAATATTTAATATGTAATTTCAATCACTGTGTAATGAAATATAACTTTATATATTTTTTTTTTTATAGAAATTATTTCGACTAAACCACATACTCACATACACACCGAGCAGCGTCATCGGACCAGCTGCGGTTGAGCTGACAAACACGTGTCGCAAAACCTGTCCTTTCAAAGCCAGGATCACAATGGTATTCACATATAGCCCCATAATTATTGCCATCAGATGAGCATATCAGGTAGCCATGCATAGGCGGCTTTAGCTTTGGACACCTTCTCACTGAGGGAAAGAATATTTCACTTTAGGGAAATTACCAATATTTTAATAATATTGACTTTAGTTAAATGGATAGTTCACACAAAAGCAAAAATTCTGTCATCATTTCTCATCACTTTTTCCTCTGTGGAGCACAACATTTATAAAAATGTTTCGGTGCTTTTTGCCCATTTAATGAAAAGTCAGTGAGGCCCATTATTTTTGCTCCAAAGAAGAAAAACAACAACATGAGGGTGATTAATGACACAATTTTTAAGTGAACTGCCCCTGTAACACTGTTCTATGCTTGCTTTACCTTCAACATGCACATTAAACTTGCAAGTCGCTGTGTTGCGAGCCTGGTCGTAGGCTTTATATCGAATCACATGTATTCCTTCTGGAAAGTCGGACCCAGACTCCGGTCCATTTCGCAAGACCCTGAGGAGGGATGTCACAAATGTCATTAATAAGTAGCCTATGTAACTTACAGTAGAGGACATTGGAAGGCTTCCATAAAATGTGATGCACATACTGTAGTGTTCTGTCAGCTGTATCCTTAGCTACAGGACGCTCCCAGGAAACCATGACAGTTAGTTTTCCTGGTTCTGCTACCTTCACTCTGGACAAAGGACATTTCAGTTTGGGGGGGTCATGATCTGAAACAACGGAATTTTTATTAAATATTACAAAGTCTTCTCTCTGATGTGGGAGAACTGGAGAAATTGGCCTAAATAATGACACAATGGCATCTGGAAACTAAATACATTAGACTAGATTGCCAAATAGATAACTTTACTGTACCTGCACATGTTGGTTCTGCGCCGCTCCATTTTCCCTCTTCCTGACACATACGGTAGCGATCTCCCTCAATCTGGTAGCCTTCATAGCAGGTGTAGTCACACCTGGAGTCTACCACGAAACCACGGGTGCAACTGTACATACCGTGGTCAATCAGAGGCAGAACATGACAACGCACCTCTGAGAGAATCAGACATAATATAAACACACGGTGCAAGTGAGGACAGATTTTGTTTAGTGCTCTGCAGCAGCTGCCTAATACATG
The DNA here is from genome assembly GCF_016745375.1 of Pimephales promelas. Next base: position 1,975,990 of record NW_024121122.1, on the reverse strand, counting down.
TTTTTTAAGAATCACCGGACTAGTTTCTGTGGTGGTACAATTATTTTGACACTTACTTCGACAAACAGCGGTTCCAGACCAGCGGCGATTGGGCATGCACTGCACAGATGATCGCCCCAGCCGTTTATATCCTCGATCACAGGAGAGCAAACAGCGAGTTCCAAGCGAGCTCTGGTAGCGCCCGCCTCGAGGGGAAGAACAGGACACTTCCCCGAAGGATAGCTTAAGTGTATGGCACCACTGCGGATCTGATGGCATTTGTTTTGTTTTTTAAGTAACTACCATTTCACTAATATCAATACTGTTTCATTTGTGAAAGTACTTACGTTTGTAGTCCAACTGAGGGGTGTAGTAAGTCTCGTCCTCATGCACAACTTCATTGGTGTCATGGTAGGCAGACGTTGAGCCTGAGAGCAAACATAGAATAAAACCTGAAGTAAAACTAGATTTTGGTCTGATATGTAAACATTTTCAAAAAGTCACCTTCCAAAAGTCAAAATATTGGCCGGCACATCACAGCAGCAAATCAGCTGCATCATCAGTATCATGCAGTCCCAGTGCTACAGAAAACGATCCCCAACCACCCCTGTTTTTGTTTCCATGCACCACATCTACCATCATCATTCTTTCCTCTCACACACTTTTTTTCCATTTTCACGTACATAAACCTTTAAAACTCTTTGGGGGAACTTTTTTTTTAGTCTATAACTGCGAGCAATTCCTAAAAATAAGCTTATTACAGGAAAAATATATACTGAGAAGCAACCAAAGTTCAATACTGTACAGTATGTATCAGCATCAACGGAAATCTAGGACAGAACTGTTTCAACCAATGCCAAAAATATGTTTGCCAAAAGTTGCTGCTCTCTGCGCACTGAAAACTGAAGATTCAGCCAATTCAGGGTTTCCAAGTCGGTTTACTGGATTAGGATCTTTGAAAGTCATTTTGGAGGGGCTCAGTGTTATTTTAGTACTTTAGTATTTACATGTGTACTATTATTTTGTTAATGTTTCAAATTAGCTTTTGTTTTTATATTTTCAACTTTCATTTTAATTTTACTTTTAGTAATTTTGTGTTTTTTTTTATTTTTTTTTTTGTCATTTTATGCAAGCATACATAATACATTATGCAAAGAAACTCACAGAAACATACTGTGGTAGTTTGCTTCTGCTTCTAACCAGCTTTTGGTTTTCCTCTGCAGGGAAAGATGGATATTCTTTATAATGATTCCATTTGGTTTTATTAATTGAATTTATCAATGAAATGTAAGAGTTTCATTTAAAATGTGTCACACAATTAATAAGGTTAGGGGAAAAAATGCCCTGAAAACCAATTTGTGGGGGCAAATGTCACAAATATACTGATTTAAGTAAGTAAGAGCTGATAGAACAGTGATAAGAATATTGCTTCAGAATAAAATTACATTTACACCACACACACACAAATCCTTTATGTTTTCTTGGAAAAGTAACTTTTTTATTCAGACAAGTAAATGACTGATGTACAGGCTGAATGTCGAACCCTGCCATCATATGTTTGAAAAAGTTTTAAAATTCCCACATATTTCCAGGTTATCCATGACTGTGAGAACTCTGCAAGAAGGTAGTTATTACTTTTTAAGTGTAATATTCAATTATTGAGCTGGCCACCAGTCTGGTGTTTCCCTGCCTTTGGCCCAAGACACACCAGGAAAGAATACAGTGACCATACTTAGGACAAGTAAATATAGAAAATGGATGGATAATTATGTATTCATTGAACTACTTATTGTAGTACTCAATAAGTAGTACAATGTACTTTCTCTGATCCCTCCAAATCACCATTTTCTTCTTCAAGGTAAAAAATCGAGACATGTCTGAGCCAATGATGTTTATGGAGAGAGGATAACAGTATGCAAAGTTGTTGCCAGGCCTAGAGGGATCTCATTTCTAATATCCATCCATCCAATTTCCCAACTGCTTTTCCTATGCAGGGTTACCGGGATGCTGGAGCTTAACCCAGAGTCTTGGCCCATATAGAAAACACCCTGGAGTCCTGGACAGATGGTCAGACTTTAAATACATTTGTTAAATATATAAATGTTGAATTCATACTCAGGGAAACTGACTGCAGCTGTCTACGGTCTAAAAAGTTGCATCATACCAAGACTGTGACTCAACATTTGTCAATACCCAGTCTGCTTTACCCTACCTGGAAAACATTATGTAGCAAAACTTTCCTAAATTGAGAGGAAAATGTTGCTCTCATTTTCACAAACTGTTTGAAACTGTGCAGAAAGCCAAACTACTTTACTCAAATTAACCACTTTTAATAAAATATGAAAATATGCAAAATGATGATAACTTATTTATGAGCATGGCATTTGTTTTGGTTAATCAGTTTACATGCATAGCATGGGAATCAACCCATGTGTGAAATATATAGTTAAAGTTCTTCCTTTAATTGGTCAAATTAGGGCCCTGCCACAGATGGTAAGCTCACACTTAGTCATTTACTGGGTCACTGGGTTATAATTACAACTGTTTAGACAGCATGGACATACATCAAATAGAGAACATGTTAATCATATGTTTCTGGCTACATTAAACGGTAAATGGATCAAAGTTTGTCTATTTTTGTTCCAACATTAGACCAAGTACCAAAATTTCATTCCCCCTGGAATCTGAATCATTTATGATTCTAAATCATCCAAGAAATCTAGAGCGCAATTGAATGGCATTTGAGCTTTGATAATCTCTAGAGGGAAAAAGACGGCTACTACGACACATAACTTTTAAAAGTTATTTAGTTTGACAATTTAGCCTACATAGCCTATACTATCCAATTAATTCGTTCCTAAAAACTAAAACAAAATCTTCATTTTTCAACTTAGACCTGCTAGTCCATAAAGTCGAATGCAAAGGTAAACAAAATCACAGCTGTTCTTCATTTAAACCCTATTGCTACTTAACGAACGAAATACAGTTTGAGAAAGCTCAAGTTATGTACAAAACAACTCAGTCCAGTGACGACTATTGTTTCGTATAGAAAGAGAAAATGAAGATCTCTCACCTTCAGTGATATCAGCCACAGTCTGATAAATGATGCACAATTCAACAAAAACAGTAATAAATTTGATCATTGCATTGGATGTCAAATGGAAATATGAATAAATGTCGAAAGTATAACTTTCCTTGAGAGAAAATCTGCTATTTCCAAAGAAATCGTTCGGATAACTAACTCTTGACAGAGTTTAGTCTCAAGCATTGAATCCCACGCAGCCTTCCAGGAGTACAGTTCAGCACAAATTTCTTCCACTAGTCGGACGCAGTAAAAGGGTCGGACGTGCAACTCTTCTGTGTAGCATTTGGACGGACGGTGGTGCTGCTGTTCAATAATCTTATTTCTTGAGGTTGGTAAATTAGTTATAACACTAAACTTAGTATTTAGATTTTCATCAAATCATCAAGTTAGTCAATAAACGCTGCTGTGAGGGTGTTTACAGTGTCTGTGGGAGTGACGGTAAATTTGACATCTTCTCTTCTTACTGCTGTAACGTTATCTTTTTTTTTAGTCTCTTTTTGAAAGTTGTGAAAACACGCTTTTTCTTTTTTCTATTTGAGCAAATGGAAACAAAAAATATATTTAATGTAACTTAAGTTACGTCTCTCAGCCACAAATAAAGTGGGTGCAACTCATAGGTGCAACTCCGGTCAGCCTCGCCACACCAATGGTATTTTGTATTTTGTGTGATTTAGCGAAGAGGCTTGGTGTTTTTCGGATAATGTTTTACTATTTAAACTACGCAAATCTTTATGAGAGATGTCGTTACGGAGCTCAGGGACAATGCGCTGTTCGCGGTATGTAGAGGCCGGAATTAATTCAGTGGCAAATTTTATTATCCAATCTTGGACTAAAGATTTTAAGTGAAGGCTACTGTGAAGCAACATATTCCGAACATGAATGACACACAGTAAACATTGCATAGTATATAATATAATATCCACAAGTTTCCTACGTCCCATGAGGCCTTGCGTCAATGCGTCTTCCGGTTAGAAGTTAACAAGCGAGACGTGACGCCAAAGTTTTCATTGTTTTTGAACCGCTTTGGTATTTTAAATGACGATTATAATCACTCGTATTACTGCGGTATGGGAATCGGTTTGTTGTGAGTTAAATAAAGTGAACATTTTCAAGTTCAAATGGCTGCGTTTTGATAAAGTCATTATAAGTCACACACACACACACATATATATATATAATGTAAGTGCCTGGTAGCCAGTGCTACCATCAGCTTTCCGGATGGAAAACATAATAGAACACTAGAAGTGTGGACGTGACGTCAAATCCGAGATCCGAGTCGGTTCGTTGGCTAATAGAACGCACCATTTAGACATTCTCTGGTGACGCTCATTCATTCAAAATGTATTATTTAATTTGTTTAACTTTTTATCAATTAAAAATCCAATGAAAATACAAAATACAGCGTGTTTTTTCCACGATGAGTTCTTTATTACAACTTGTGGCAGTTAAATTTGTTGAATTTCAAGTGTTAATCACAGCATACTCAAATGGGTCAAATCAAATGGGGTGGAAGGATAGAGATAGAGTATTGGATTTAGTCCATATAGATTTGGTCAGAGAAAATTTCAATGGCTCTGGGACTGGGTTTATCCTCATAAACTGTAGGGTAATCCCATTAGGCCCACATTTCATTCACTCCTAATAATGATTAATCGACAGTCGAATGAATGAGCGTCACCAGAGAATGTCTATAGCCAATGAACCGACTCGGACCTCGGATTTGACGTCACGTCCACACTTCAAGCGTTCTATTAAGTTTTGCGTGTCTGAGTCGGAGAAAAAAAATGGACGCCACCCCGGAAAGCTGTTATAATGGTAGCACTGGCTGAGTACCAGGCACTTACATTAAAAAAATATAATATATATATATATATATATAATGACTACGCCTTATCAAAACGCAACCATTTGAACTTGAAAATGTTCACTTTATTTAATGTTTTTCATGTTAATCTTCTGTTAGCAACGCTAGCAACATTAGTAATTGCACTCACAACCACCGATTCCCATATCACAGTAATACGAGTGATTATAATCGTAATTTAAAATACCAAAGCGGTTCAAAAACAATGAAAACTATGGTGTCACGTCTCACTTGTTAACTTCTAACCGGAAGACTACATGGAGCTAGATGTTAGCTCCACCCATGTATCGGAATCTATGATCGGAAGGAGCGGAGTTACCTGGCTGAACAAGACTTCTTAAATTAGAGAAAATCAATTCAGTCAATTCAGTACTTTCATCATAATTCGTTTTGTGTGTGTATTTGTCAAGGATGATGTGATATTTCAAGTAAATAATACATGATTAGACAGAAAAAAATAATCGGTCAAGACAACTATCCTATGTCTACAGGCTGATAGTCATTTTTGTTATTTATTTTTCTGGTGAAAGTGTCTTGCCTTAGGCTATAATGCAAATCGATTTTTCAAATTTGCTGATTCATCTAGTTTGATAGTATAATGTTGATGATATGGCTAACCACAAAAATGTAATTGAATTAGCATATCAATTATGTAAAACAGTAGCCAATAGGCACTATAAAGATGCTGGCTTGTAAACGTGAGCTATGCAATCTTTTGACATTTGATAAAAATAAAGTGCATGAAACTATATTCATATGACATGCTGAAATATATGCCAATGTACCTGGGATGAAGACATTTCACACGCAATGCTGGCAGTCTGCCCAAGATGTGAGAACTCCTTCCTTCTGCAGAGTTCGGGGGTATCACTTGTCAACAAATGCACGCGTGTATTCCCTAGTGTAACCATGACAGATTTTACAACAGTAGTAGAAGACAATACTGTTTCCCAACTGTAGGGGGACCCTGAGAGCAAAATTTCAAAAATAGCATAATCCTGCTTTAAAACTGCTGTAAGATGTGACATGTTCTATAGATTTTAAATAAGAGAATAAAAAAGCAAGCTTTCAACATTGATCTGTTTTTATCTAGGCATTGTGAAGAAATAATTAACTGAAATTGTATTTCTTCTTTAGTCATTAACATATTTTTATTTATAAAATGCAGATCTTGTGCTACTGCAACCCCATAGATATATACACTAGACCTCACCTTGGATACGGCAGTTCATTGGAACAAATGCGTCAATAGAGCCGCCGTCTTGAAACAGGGAAGCCCCTCCATTTTAATGCATCAGCGTCAATGTAGTAGACACAGGTCTAACGCAAATAAAATCATCACAAATCATCATGAATGCGATTTTTCTTGTTTTTTTGGTTTGTTCCAACGGTCAGACATGTATTTATCATTGATTCCAGAAAGAAAATTTTTTGTAATTTTTGATTTTTTGTAAAACATTCTTCCTAGTTCAGATTTCATCCGTGAACCGTGAATCCGTGAACATACGCTGCACAAAAGTCCGCCACCATCAATGAATTCGAAGTAAAGGCAGAGATAGCAGCGTTACCTAGCTACTTCCTATGACAAGACCCCTGTTCCAAGATGGCGGCGGTTTTGACGCATGCTTAGAACCCCCAGGTGAGGTCTAATGTATATGTCTATGCTGCAACCCCCTCTGTAGGCTAAATAAAACTTGACTTGATTTGTATCTCTTTTTTACGTATCAAGAAATAACTATGTGACTGTCGCTTTAAGAGACGAATTACTCCCGATCCGCCTCTCCATTTAAGGGCACATTTACTTTTCTCGGCCAAGATGTCTTCCTGGTTTGGTGAAACGGTGCTCTGCCTTCCCCTTTAAATGTATTTTGGACCAATGCAAAAGTTGTGGTCATGGGATTAAAATAACTAACATCGATTTATTGAGGAAGGTTTATTTAAGAGGGAATCCTTGTTATTCCGACGCGTTTCAACGCGGCAGGTAAGCGAACTCTCCATGTTTAGTCCGCCCTCTTTTGCTTTTCTTAAGGAACTGGCAATGACAAGCTTCGAGTATTGTTGTTTGAAACACTGCTGTATTGGAGCTACATGCGCATAAGCATCAGTCTACAGACAGACATATCAGCTGTATTAGGTATGTGGCATAATTGATCGATTTTTTTTTCGGCAACGGTGAAACTGAAAGATGTAACATTCATAGATTCCAAGTTTTTTCTCGTTAAACAGTAGTGCTACGGTAATGCTTGAGCGTGGCAGACTGTATCAATATGACTCGCACACGCACATTACGCTATAATTACAGCTTCATAGACAAACTTCAAGCAGATATTTTGACATTTTGTGAAAAAAAAAACAAAACAGAATGTGTAGGTTTACATGATCGCTTTTTTGTTATGTGTCAAGGATATAGCAAAAACAATTTCACGGCATGTCTCCATCTTAGACCGCAGAACCATTTGGCTGTTTAGTTTAATTTCGGTTATATCTCAATAGGTTACATGATTTAGTGTTGGGAATTTATGGCACATTCCACACATACGGTGCACGTCCCTCGACCTTTAAAAAAAATCGAAGCACAAATCCCAGTTTGTTTGTTTATTTAGTTTTAAGACCTTTAAGACATTGTTAGTCTATCCAATTTTGTAGGGTTTTTGGCCTGTTTCACTTCAGATGTCTTGACCTTCTGACTCAGTTCTCACATTAACACATCTCACATCTGATACAGTCTAACAATTAAATACTACAATGTCATAATTTTGACAGTCAGTTCAATTGACATTTAATTCATTTTAGTGCAAATTTGAAACTTAACTTAATTTAAAATTGTTTTGATTTTAATTATCATTTTATTTTATGAATTTATCTAGCTGTGTACCATTGTGTAATTTTAGCAGTGTAATTTTTCATTTAATATATAATAATAATAATAAAGTAAATCTTATTTCATTTTCAAAATTTGCTCAGAAGTTGCAGTGCTAAAATGTGAGAAATATAAGTCATTATCAGTATCTACAAACCAGTATTCTTATTCGCGATCGCTTTAATGACATCTGAATTTGTAATCATGTTACATAACTGCAAAATCCCAAACACTTTATGAAGTGAATGGAAAATACACAGCTCAAATAAAATTCCCTTGGGTTGATGATAAACACTTTCTGAAGGTTAACAATCTTGAATTCTCTGACTTGAATTATAAATTACTGCATATAAGAGGCCGACCTCCACATGTGGATTTTATTAACAGATTCTGAGTCTGCTTTATAGTAAAAATGCATCGACCATCAATATTTATCGGCTGATTTTTTTTTAAAGCTATAGCATGAAAAAGGCTGATAAAACAATCTGATGGTTATTAACTAACTGCGTGAAGGCATTGAGTTGTAAAATGTCTTTTGCTTATTCCAACATTTTTCTCTTGGTAAAATAATTAAATATTTAATTATTATTTAAAAAAAAAAAAACAGCAGGGCTTGACAATAAGGACTGCCTGGTGACGAGCGTGAACAACACTCTAGACAATGACGTAATTGTCACTGTCCTGATTGGGCCAGTGCTGAATCTTCACGAAAGTTTATTCTTTGCACATGTTTTGAAGACATAAATGTTCAAGCGTCAAAAAAAAAATATTTTAGACAGTACGCAAATACTGAATTGAGTCTCTTTCACTACTTCTAATTCACACAAAATTATATTAAAATGCCCATCTTGGCGAATATCCTTATTAACAGTCGGTTATGTCTTAAATTAATGTAAATAGTTGAGAGTTGCTGTCTGTGTTTTAATGTTAATCAAACATCAAAAGACAATACATCGTTCACTACTCTTGACTAAATAACATTTGTTACTTAAATAAGAATTAACGTATATTTAATTAATACAATGAAGAAAACTACTGTTTGACCTTCCTGTCATTTTTTTTTTTTTTTTTCTTTCTTTCTACTCAGCCCAGTAAACTTTCATTCTGTTGAGCTGCTCTGACTCGTCTGCCGGTGTTAAACAGGATACCTGGCTGTGGAATGGCTTTGCTGACCTTGCACAGAACGCCATCTATTAGCACGACACCGGTGAGTTTATTGCGTCTAAAAACGGTGCATATATAAAATGCTACAGAAGAAAATTGTCAGTTCTCCACATGTTTTTAACCCTACTCACACTCCCCACATGTGTGTCCTGATACTCTACACCTTTTTGTGCTCACAAGTGTGTGTATATTTAGGAGGAATGTCTTCTTGGTAGCATTCCAAACGCTTCCCAAACTTGCTGTGAATCTGAAAATCCATTTCACGAATCACACTGTTCCAAATAAAGCCCCAGAATTATGTGAGGATTCTGCTAAAGAGCCAAGAACCAAGTGCCTGATAACTTTTATTACTGTCCATTAATCATTTTGTTTCTTTTGATTGTGTGCTAGGCATAGTATTTATTATCTAACATAAGACTCCCTTTTCACCCATAACCCGTGCATACTACTGTATGTATCTTCTATAACACCCTATGTTCAGACTATTTAGAGTAAAGTCTAGCCGGATTTTTAATGTACAACCTCATTGCTCCTCCTTTCCACCCCCTCTCTTCTTTTTCTACTTGTCTCTGTCTGGACACGTCAGTCACATAACAGGTAATGTTACTGTCTCCTCTTTCATTCCATAGAAGCACTGATAACAGCCTCTTTGGTGTCCTTCTCTCTGTCTTCTCGTACTCTATCTGTTTCTCCCTTTATCATCTTTAGAATGAGCTTCCTCAGTGTCTTATCATCTGCATTACAATTGACCATTTTTGTCAAAGCGCCTTGTCATTGTGTTTCCAAGGATCCTTTTTTCTATTTTTCCCCAGTCACTCTTCTCAGAATGAGTAATGGGTGCGAAAAAAGGCTTAACAGTTCAAGTTTTTATTTAGCCATTTTGGCAAATAGCACTTACTGTGTCCGATGATCCAAAGGAGTCAAGCAGAATTTACTGGTCTCTGTTTGCAATTAAGTGCATTACATAATCAATTCACCCACCACCCATTTTTTTAACATCACCGTTCTCTGGGTAAATCTTAGAGTTATGATGTTCTGTATGTACTTCTTGTTTAATCTATTTTAATCCACTTAATGGTATTTTCAAGGATGAGCTCATCCCAAGACGAGGAAGACTTCAGAAAAGGTGAAGGTTCCTGATACAGACAGCTTTAATCATTCATGTGTATTTTAGTGTATATAGTGTTTCCTCTAGAAATGCGTTGCTGATTAATTTTTCATTTCCGCACACCAGAGAAAGTTTCGCCCTGGTAAAGGGGGCAGTGCTCCTGGTGGAAGAGGGAGAGAGGGAGGGATTACATGAAGAAACCGTACCCCCTCTACTTGGTCCTAGGCAAGGAGGCCGAGCCTCTGACACTCAGCGCAGACATTTGCATGCAATGATTTCGTTACTACGACCAGAGGACACAGTCAAACTGGTTAGGATCCCCCAAACCACACTTGTTTTACTACACTGCCTTTCAATGCTTATGGTCTCTTTTCAAAATTGTCATTTTGAGGCCTATAAAAGTGATTGGAATTAATACTAAAAAAAAATCTATATAGAATATGAATTTCTTTATATCATCAACTAGAAATTGCTCTTTGGAAGCACAACCTTTTTAAAATGATTTTTAATGATTCCACAAATGACTAGAAAATAATGGAAATTTGTTGAACAAAGCATGTAGATATATTGCTACCCTATGCATTTACTCTATTGTCTGTTTCAGACTAATTTATGGAAGTGCTTGTTCTTACTGTCCGTGTCTATTAGACACTATGTTTAGCTTATCTAATGTCACATGTTCTGCAATGTGGTTTCTGGAGACACTTCTGTTATGCAGAAATGACAAACTGCTTTGCTTTGACTTTGCTTTGTTTTTGAACACGCTTACACGCAATACAATTTAATTTAGTTAATCTGTTCATTAAAAAACAGCATGTCTTATATAGCCCTGCATGAGCGTTGTGCTTTAAATGAAGGAAAAAAAATCTAATTTTAATTGCTGTGTCATTTTAGACTTATGTGTCTCATTTAAATACATTAACCCTGACGTTCTCTTTTTCCCTGCCTCAGGCTGTGCGTTTGGAGTCATCAAGCCCAGTCAGATTGAGATATTTGCTTATAGTTGGCACACTTGACAAAAAACAGGAGAGCCTACTACTTGGCATGGACTTTCCAGGCTCAAACAGGTAGGTTTATAGACCATCTAATCAAGTCATCATAAGAAGCTTTTATTTCATTAGAGATAAATCCATAAATATTCAGTTGTAGGTGTGACGTGTTGGATATTTGTATATCTCAGATTTACAGCCTAAATTTTGTTGCATTTTTGGTCATCTCAGTTCACAAACACAAATGATTCAAGTAGGCTGTTCTATGTTTTTGGAATGGGAATGTGCAGATTTTTTACGAATGTTTAGTTGCCGTTTTTATGGGATTACCCCAAAAATGTAAATGCTGTCATCATTTACTCTAAATCAAATGTATGGACAAAATGTATGGTCTCACAAAAGAAAAAAAGTACTATTGTTTTACATCAACATCAGGATGGGTAAACAATGACATTTTTCATTTTGGCTGAAATATCCTGTTAAACAAACTTTTAGCAGTTATTTAAAAAAATACATTATATTTCAGCAAGGCTGTTAAGATATGTCTCTCACTCATGTTTTTTTTTTTTTTTTTTTTTACTCTTCCTTAGTGATGAGTGCACTGTTGGTCTTGTCTTGCCAATATGGAGTGACACACAGGTTTACCTAGATGGAGATGGGTAAGTGCAAACACATGATAATAAAGGTATAACATAACATTTACTGTATAGGATCTTAAAAGTTTAATTATAGTTACTATGAAAGAGTGATCTGGAAATCATTATCTTATCATCAATCTCAAGTTTCACGTTTCATGTGGTTTGAAAGGTTGAGTGAGTTCAAGGACAAAGGTTTTTGTTTCTTTTGAAAATTAGGAAACTGTCAACATTTCAGACATGGAAGAATGGCTGTTATTAGCAATGTAAATGGATATAAAATGTAAACAACGTTTTTAATCAAAAGTTCAGTTTGGTTGAAAAAAAATCCACTTTATTTTATCTGTACATTTCAGCAGAACTTTATACACAGTTAAAGCCCGAGCCTCGGGGTTCTGCTTTTCTGACTGTTTGCTTCACTCGTTCTGTTACAGAGGTTTCAGTGTGACATCTGCAGAAGTGACACGAATCTTTAAGCCTGTGTCCATTCAGACGATGTGGTAAGTTTTAAAGCAGGAAATGCTGAGGAAACTACCAATTTCCTCAACTAAAAACAATATGCAACCTTCACACACTTAATTCTTTGTTTTTAATTATAATGCTCTTTTATATTCTATTGCTTTAACTGTTTCTCTTCTGGCTATTAGTCAGTCAACATGCCCCCTTCTAGACGTCTGTATAAAGTCTCCAAATTTGCTCATTGAACGTTTAAAGTGTGTTTGTGGTTTGTCAATTGCTTGTTCACAACTCTCTGTCCTGTGATACTCTCACTTCGCACAAGGTCGGTGTTACAGGCACTGCATGGCTGCTGTGAACGGGCCGTGCGTGGAGCTGTCATACCTGGCTGCGGGCTGGAGTGGGCACAACATTACAGAGAAAATGTGGAATCTGACCAGCACTGCCTTAATGAATGGGGAGCTATGACTGGCCTGGAGTCAGTCAGGAGGTACACCGTAGGAAATTCAGCATCCAATCGGGAGTCAGTGGAGAGGGAGATCAAAGCCCAACTACGAGATATCATGAGAACTGAGGACTTGGAAAACATTACCTCAAAGCAGGTAAAATGAAAACGTGAATTTTTGTAGCTTTAAAGTCCCCGTGAACCGGAAGTTGCAAACGATTTTTCTCCAGTGCAGTGACGTATTTCCAAGTGAAACGGAATATTGAACAGAGGGCAGGGTTTTACTCTAGCGCTCCTCCTCTCTATTTCTCGCTCATAGCAAACTAACGGTTTGAGGGTAGTGGTTACGCGTTTCCCCACCCAAACTGTGAAACCTACGTCATCAGAAAAAGAAACCGTTCCAGACCGGAAGTAACTTTTCAGATTTTGATTAAAGATTACTAAGGTAAAACATTTTTTTAATATATATTCACTTGCACGGATTAATTGTTCACCACAAGACTAGTAATATGCGCTAACAAAGTAAATAGGTTCAATTTTGATTTCACGGGGACTTTAATAAGGATGAATCTATATTTAATTTATAATTTATGCAGTGCATACTGTCAGTGATAATGGCCTTCATTCATAAAAAGATGTCATTTAAACAAGTATTTAAAATATACTGTCTTTATGTTGTTTCTACATTAATTTGGAGACTAACTGTGAAATGATTACATTCTAGAATATATTAAAAATGTGTGATTAATCTAGTTATGTTTTAATCGATTGACAGCGCTACATATAATACAAGTCAAATCGGTTGTAAATGCAATTTTATGTTTGCTTTAAGATCGTATGTATGAAAATGAACTTTGTTATGATTGGTCAACCTATTGCTTAACCTCTTTGCATATATATGCAACAATGTTTACTTAACGGAGTTGTGGGTTTGCTGTCCATCCTGTTCACCACAGCTGCTTTGCAAAGCCAGGATTTTATTGTGATATTGTGAGCCATATTACATTGAAATGTGCCACACAATATGTAAGCGCTGTACTGAAATAACAGAGACATTGGTAAAATAGTGACGTCACAAACATGAACATTTCTGAACAGCGCTTTGTTTTTGTTTTTTTGCTTGGACTTTAATATGGCTTCTTTAAGGTTGTTTAAAGTACACTACTGTTCAAAACTCTTTTTTGAAGATTTCAGAAAAAGATTTTTTTTTTTTTTTTTTCAAAGAAGTCTCGTATGCTCGTCAAGGCTGCAATTTCTTTCTTTGGATTTTGTTGGATTTTTTTAATTTTTTTTTTTACAGCCATTACTCCTGTTTTCAGTCACATGATTCTTCAGAAATCATCATTTTTTTTTCTTTTTGTGCTAAAGGAACATTTCTTATTATCAATGCTAGAAGCAGTTATGCTTTCTCAATTTTCTCATTTTTCAGGACTCTTTGAATCCCTAGACAGTCAGTGTCAATGCTGAATAAAAGTTTTAATTTCTTTCAAAGAAGAAAAAAGAATCTCACCGACCACAGACATTTGAACGGTAGTTTAAGCCTGAAGGCACCTTCACCTTTTAAAGATTCTCTTATTCTAGAACTTACTCAAGGTTAATGTGCCTGGGCTTGCTGTCTTATCCAGAGAATCTTTGTGGTATAAACACAACTTTCAGGCATCTTTTAGTGAGCAGCTTGATTTGATGTTTGAAAGCATTGTATGTCATGTGACTTGCCTTTTAATATAATGTAGTATAAGCCAAACTCATGACTTTAGGGTGTTGCCAGCGCCCAATGCTTGCCGGTGAGCTACAGCCACTTTTTCTGTGTGTTTGTAGGTGCGAACGGCCCTGGAGACCAGAATAGGCATAGACATGAAGGACTACAAGGAGTATATTGACAACGAGATGATGGTCACGATGGCGCAGATGGACAAACCTTCCAGAATATTGGACTACCTTTACCTGGTGAGTAATGACATTTGTCTTTGGTCTAATCCAATATACTGTTGTTTCAAACATACACTGTCATTTATTTGTCTTTTCCACCCCAAAAGGGTTCAGAATGGAATGCTGCCAACTATGAAGAACTACATAAGAACAAGTATACAGATTAAATTTAATTATGATTACAATTTCTTTTAAATAATTTAGTCATTTAAATTAATATTTGAATCAAATAATAATTGAATTATTATATTTGTACTAATCAAACATAATTTAGTTATTCTTGTTAAATTTAAGATTTTCTGCAGCAGATTAATAAAAAGACCGTTTTTCTTTTTGGTAGTGTGGGCTACATCCTGAATGTTACCATGGAGATTGACAACTTTTTCCCAGAATGCTTCACCTATATGAATATTAGAGTTTACGATGTGGAGGCGACCGACCTACTCTCACACTGGAATAACACATACACGTTCATCAGTGAAGCAAGGTCAACACACGCACACACACACACACACACACACACACTCCTCTTCCTTATTTTTGTTTATGGTTTGCATGCATTTTGTTTTTTTTCTGTGTTCAGACCTCCCACACTGATCCTTCTCTTAAAATGCATTAGTTCATATTTAGACACACGTGCAGTATGATATGCTAACCCCCTATGAAAATTATTAGATTATGTCGTTGTGTGCTATCTCTCTCATGCTAATGTTTTATGTCATTGTTTTTACTGATGATACAGGAAGAGTGGACAGGCCGTACTAGTGCATTGTAAGATGGGCGTCTCTCGCTCTGCCTCCACAGTAATTGCTTTCCTGATGAAGCAGCAGGGCTGGACTTTAGACCAAGCCCTCATCCACGTGAGAGAAAGACGGCCTATAGTGCAGCCCAATGACGGTTTCCTAAAACAGCTGCATACGTATAGTGGCATCCTCAGTGCCAGGTGACTTACGCTTTCATTATGGTGCTGTACTGAGATTGGTGCATTCATGAAAACAAGCTTTCATACAGAAATACAGACACTTTCCCACTTGTGTAGTTTCTCAATGGATGTTCAGGTACAGACAAGTCAAGTCTGGTTTGTTGTTCAACCGTGTGTAAGTGAGGGAACTGAATAGTGCAGATACGCACTCATTTGAAATGGCAAGTTTGAGGTCTTGAAAGAAATCTCTCACTCACCAAGGCTGCATTTATTTGATTAAATATGCAGTAAAAACCATAATATTATGAAATAATATTACAATTTAAAATAACAGTTTTGTATTTAAATATATTTTAAAATATCATTTATGCCTGCGAGTACAAAGCTGGATTTTCAGCTGCTAATACTTCAGTGTCATATGATCCTTCAGAATTCTTGTTATCATCAATGTTGAAAACGGTTATGCCGCTTAATAATTTTGTGGAACCAGTAATGGATGAATAGAAAGTTCAAAAGAACAGCTTTTTATTTGAAATGGGAATCTTTTGTAACGTGCATTTAGAGTCCATTTTTTATTTATTCAGTTTAATGCGTCCTGCACAATTATCTATTCAAAAACTTTTGAATGGTAGTCTATATATTACACGACTTTCTGTATACTGGATCCTTTTTGATCAACTGCAGCATAAACAGATGACTATAAATTTATAGATTTCCTATAAGTGTATAATATACCCATTCATAGACGCACATTGGTAGAGGCTTTTTTGCAGCATAATGTGACAATTTTCTGCTGTGTATTTAATACATGTGACCTTCCATTTCCAATGTGTAGAATGAAATGGCAGTAATGTCAACTGCTGTCTTTGTATTTTTATATATATATATATATATATATATGTATATATGTATAGCATTACTATATTTCATTCCAAACATTGCAATGTGCCGTACAGTAAACAGCGTCACAGTGCCCTCTGGAGGAGGAAATCCAAGTCAGATGTCCGTCAGCCGTCTGTCCACAACGAAACAGCCACAGGGAGTGAACATGAACAGAAAGAGGAAGAATCAGAGAGCCCAGATGAAGAGGAAGGCAGTGAAGAGGAGACGGATGTAAGTGTCTTAAAGTTTTTTTTTCAGCATCTCTTTAGTTTTTAAATCGGTTTAATCAGAGGTATGTTTATTTCTATGGCTGTGGCATTCTCAGGTCTTTGAGCAGTTTGATGAGAGCATTCCTGATACCCATGGGGCAGAGACGGCCACATCCAACCCACTTATTACCATTCAAGAAAGTGATAAGGTTAGACCAGATAAAGGCGTTTAAATGTCTGTATGGATTTATATACTATTATAAGTAATGGTTTTTAAATGTCTGCTAAACTTTATTTCCTAGATGTCATCCAGCCCCAGCAGAAGTGGCAGGATGGATTTGTTTTCTCTTATGCAGTCTATCCAACTTGACGATGATGACCGAGACAGGATTGAGAAAGAGGTGAGAGGAAAAAGTCTGGAATGCATTTTATTCATATCGATATGTGAAAAAACAAGTCAAATCACATGCAAGCAATCATTAACCGAAGAATTCCTGTTTGTCAGCGATATTCTCCTGCACAACGAAGGCGGAGTCACGGAAGGAGGGGCTTGACTCATCAGAAAAAACATGTTGATGTTTCTCCTGGACCAAGCTGCAGACAGCCACAGAACACAAATCAGGATGAAGCCGGTCTCTGAAGCGCTTAAAGGGCTCGTGTTAAGAAATATGGAGAGACGGGAATAAAAAAGTGATAAGGTGAGGAAAGGGATCACAAATTAGTGATGCTAATATAAAGGACACTCTTGCACACTAGACTTAGCCTTCTGATTGTATCATTCCAAGTTCTTTGAAGGGAATCTGTTCATATAATTGCTGGATAGATGACTTCGCTTGGAGGCAACACACAAAAGCACATGGTTACATATCAATAGATATCTTACTTATTTTCCTGTACCTGCCCATCGTCTCAGCTGGATTGTAAAAAAATATCTACAACAGCTGGTTTCTGTCAGCCACCCATTGTCAAGTGAGTACTGATAAAGGAACCGTTTTCCTCAGAGCATTATCATTCTAATTGTCACCTTGTGCCTTTTGATATTTCTGTATCCTTTGCACCTTCATACTGAGCCATAAAATTCAGTTTACTTAACAGATTTTAATATGATATTATAGATGGAGTGGACTTTTTTTTTTTTTTTTTTTTTGCTGTATTTCTCATTATACGGAAATACGAACAATCCTCTTATAGCATTGTTTCATGTTGTTCTTAAG
This sequence comes from Pimephales promelas, assembly GCF_016745375.1. The sequence goes on along the minus strand of NW_024121122.1, from coordinate 1,958,249 downwards.
AAGAGTGTGATCTCACTCATTTTATGAGTCCTATGCAATAATCCACTTTATAGCTGTTTTCTCTCATTGAATGTGAAGCTTTAGATTGGCTCTGTGGAGATCAGTAGTTGAAAAAGTGTTGATAAAGCAATCAAGGATTAAACGTTTTAGTATTCCGTGTAAAATACCATTCAAAAGTTTTGGGTCAGTAAGATTTTTTTTCGTAAAAAAAAAAAGACTATTAGTATTTTTTTTTTTTTTTAGCAAGGACACTTTTAATAGTTTGAAAGTGACACTAAAGACAATGTTATAAAATGTATATATGCGCATGCATATGCTTAATATAAAAATGTATTCCATGGTTTCCTTAAAAGCAATTGTTTAAAACATTGATAATAAAAAGAAATGTTTCTTGTGCAGTAAATAAGCATATTAGAATGATTTCTGAAGGATCATGACACTGAAGTATTGAGCTTTACCATCATTTTAAAACGTATAGAAAAATATTATTTTAAACATTACTTTTGATCATAATAATATTGCTCAATATCACTGTTTTTATTGTATTTTTTAATCAAATAATTTCAGGTGTTGAGACTTCATTCAGAGAAAAAAAAAAAAATCATACTGACCCCAAGCTTTTGAGTTATTAGACAGATATTGTTAAATATTTAAGGTGTCAGGCATATTTTTGAAATTTGGAGCTATTTTCCACATCTTTTTCAATTAAACAGATGTTGTCTAATATTTGTTTTTGTTTTTTAACCTGTATAGTATGCAGGAAACAAAACCTAGAAGACCTGAGTATTTTCCGTAATTTGTATTTGCCATATGTGCCATGATCTGTTTAATTCATTCTGCATGATGGTTCAGTGCCTTTAGTTTATAGAGGTGGACCAAAATAACTACTTTTGTTGGTTTTAATGTTCATGCAGTTAAAACGAACACAACTAACTCCTACATAATACTTGTCTTTAGCTAAAGGGGTGGTTGATTTGTGTCTTTGCATGATGTCTCATGACTGTATGCATGCTGTTTGTTCTGTATGCAAGCCTGTCTTTGTGGAGCACGAGTCCTGTAAGTATAAAGTATATATATACAATCTGCTGTAAAACATTTGTTAAAACGTGTATAGTCATTGCACAAAGTGCCAATGTTGTGAAACCAAAGTTATGTTGTGGAATGTTCTTAGTATTGAGACACCACTGGTTTTGCAGTTATTTTCCACAAGAATGTCTTAAATTGTGTGTTAGTGATGCTAATAACCCACAGCCTTCAAAGTGCTGATTTTCCTCACCTTGTGTATAATGTGCCATGCCTTATCAATATCAAAAACAGTAATGCATTTTATTCTAATGCAACTCAGTTTCATTGTTGGTATCAGATGGGGTTAAATATCAAGTCAAAGTTGCTGTTGCTTTTTTTTCTATTTATGCAACCTTAACATGTATCTTTTTGATTTGATATACAAGGTTGTCTGTGCTTTAAAAATTAAATTGAATTCATAATGGGAGCTTGAGAAATATCTAATTGACTATGTTTTTGTTTCTGCATCAATTTGTGTTTCAGTTTTTAAGATATTTCAATTCTTCATATTGGTACTGTAAAAATATAATCTATGTTTTACAGATATTAGTCAAGTCAAGTCACATTTATTTATATAGCGCTTTTCACAATACAGATTGTATCAAAGCAGCTTCACGGTGATAACATGAAAGTAGTACAACACAGATCAATAATATTGCTAAACACTAAATAACCCCAACTGAGCAAGCCAAAAGCAAGGCGACAGTGGCAAGGAACCAAAACTCCATCAGATTGGATGGAGAAAAAAAACATTGGGAGAACCCAGGTTTTATTACTGGAAATATCTTTACTATGATTCAAGTAATTTAACATAATTGTGTGAATTTTTCAGTTCAAGCACAAGCTCAATTTAATAGGCTATAGTTGCGCGCTCTCTTGGAGGTATAGCTTTCTGGGCATGTGCTTCAGATATTTGCGCACAGAAAACGTGATTGCTGTACCGCCTTCCTGTAATAACGTTGGAGCAATTCGCGTAATAGTTCAAGTTTTTAGATTTAATCCAAATGACACCTGCACTGAGTGAAAGATCAGCCATCAAGAGAATGTATCCAAGCAGTGTCACATTGTCCTTCAGAAGTCATTCTAAAATGCTGATATGCTGCTTAAGAAATATTTTCTTATTGGCAGTTGAAAACAGTTGCCTAATATGCGGCTTAATATTTTTGTGGAAATCGTGCAATGTTTTGCCCAGGATTTTAGGATGAGTAGTAAGTGTAAATGACATTTATTTTAAATACATTATTGTCCCATTATAAATGTCTTTCTCATCATCAGTTTAATACATTCTTGTTAAATTAAAATAATGATTTATTTATATATAAAAAGAAAATGTTACTGACCCCACGTTTTTATGGTAGTGTACAAATGACACTACTAAACTGTATGTCATTCTTTTTCTTGGTCAAAATACATTTGAAAGATTAATAAATTAATTTTCCCCATTTCACATTTGAATCAAACCAAAAATAAATTACTCTATCCAAATATTCTAATTGCTGCATGAAACTGTAATCGACTCAATGAACACACAGTTTGAAAGTTGAGGATATTTATATTTACAGATGAAGACACTATTCAGGATAGTAATAATAAAAAAAAAAATCAAATGAATTTTCGCCTTGGTTCATTAAGTGTGACACCACCCTCTTTCATGGCCATCCAGAACGTTTGATTCTGAAGTGGGAGAAAAGGCATAAATTAGTATATCGGGCTATCAATGTATAATACTTGAAGACTCAACGCAGAAAGGCATTCGATGACTCACCGCCTCCGAGCGAAACTTCCACGGTATCTCTCGATAAACAACACGTGTGATGCCTGCTTCACGACACCGCTGAGCAAGCACATCACCTACGGCACGGCAAGCCGCTACAGACCGTGTGGAGCCCAGCTCGCGCTTCAATGCCCACTCCTTCGTGGAGCAAGACAACACAGGAACTATTGAGTCACTAGAGAACACCTCAGCTGTGATGTGATGCTGCGTGCGCCTGAACACCAACCTGAGGAAGGAAAGGTATACGCTTAAAAAATGTACAGTGTACATCTATGTTTTTATCTGGAAGATGCCATTAGAAAGCTGTTAGTAGGGACGTGCTCAGCATGTTTTACTATTTACATCTATTCCTTTAAACCATTTTAAACAATTGGGATGCTTACAAACCTGTGATAATACTGTCTAGAGGGCCACGCTGTACCCCAGCCTCGATCCTTTACTGCAAGGGCCATCTGTTCCAGGTTTCTTGGGTTTCGGTTAACAAATGTTTTATTGATGGCTTCATTCTCACTGACCACTGGTTCTGGATCAGGTGCCGCCTTACTGTATTTCCGAGCTAGTGGAAAGAGACACATCATGAACACAATTTTTAAAAAATAAATCTACAGCCATTCTTCTAATTTTAAGTCAATCAGTTATGGGGTTTATCATATCGAATTTCTAGCTGTTTCCTTTTGTTGTTATTTTATTTGCTTTTGATCCCAAACACAAACGATAACTTACTATTTTTTAGGGAGCAGATTGCGTATCTCCAAATCCACTGTGATTTTGTCGCCAGTATAATTTAACCCACACATCCAGCAAAGAGCAAACAATGAATTATTTGAAAGGTCTAGTTATTTACAGTTACTTACACAGCTGACAATGAATCCACGCCGCTGCAGCCGCAGATCTCTGACTTTGACCTAACAGCGTGCGAACACTACGGCAGACATCAGTGAACAAAGCCATTTGACAACTGCAAAAAAATAAATAATAAATACCTTCAATTCTGGCGGCAAATTATAGTTGTTTCTTTACAAACGGAGATACCATGACCCTTAATTTTTTTTTTATTACAATAATTTTACCACTTTCTAGAGCGCAGCCATTTTGATGTCACACGAAAAATGTTCCGTGTTTCCGGGAGAAAACACTTTGGCCCCATGGGTTCCGCTTAGAAATCCTTTAATGAATGTAAATAACAATGAAACGCTTTTTTATATACATAAGAAGAAAATTTAACGTATTACAACGAAACGTTCTTTTATGTCCTAAACCACAATTTATTAAAAATGGTAGGTTATTCCGATATTTTCATGCTGTCCACAAGATGGCACTAGTACACTTTACCCTGGAAAATAAACCTTCATCCGACGTCTAAGTTACCGTGCTACCGTGCCATCATTTTTTTTTTTTTTTTTATGAATTATTGTAATGTAGAGTATTCCTGTCTTGGAATTCAGGCAGGCTACTATTGCGTATGTTAAATATGTATGTTAAACAAGTATTTGAGACAGAACCGTTAAATTTAAATCAAGATAAAGTAGGCGTACATGCACACGTCTCATTTACAGTAATAAATGATAAATCAAATATTTATTAATTAATTTGGATTATTCATAATTTCTGATGAATCGTGTGAATCAACCGAATCAACATACCCTTACACATGTTGGTAAAGATTATTTAAAGAATATAGCCTAGGCATATCCTATAGGTTAAAACTATTTTTCTCTCCCGATCCAGAGCTTCTTAGCACTCCTACATTTTCAGGCAGTGGTGGGCTCACCTCCGGACATTAAGAGATTTTCTGCATGGCTTGCCATTTTAATTTTCCCAATTTGTTTGTGCTGCACTTTTAGCATGCTGTAAAGAGGCTGTGCCCCAAGATAAAATAAATGGTTCTCTAGCCAATTGAACAAGAATGTTCCTGTAACCCAAACTCTTGCTCAAAGCAATGATCACTCCTTTGTCCATATTCTCCTTCAGAATCCTGTTCTTTACACTCGACTTTTACCCCCCCGAATAAATAAATAAATAAATAAATAATAAATAATTAAAATGCATTCCCTTTTCATACACCAATAGAGATTGCTAATGGAATGGATGTGATGTGTGTATCCATATCCAGAATATCACACAAGCACAAACCTTGTCTGCTACCTGCTCCACTGTTTCATATTGACAGAACTAAAACTGAAAATCAATGGACTCATTAGTTACAAAAATGTCAAGGTTGGCGCAGAACTAATGAAAAATTCTTGAATACAAAGTGAATACAATCTTTTCAAGTGCTTTTGAGCAAATTTGAAAGCAACATGACACAACACTATTTGAAAATATTTTTATTTTTTAAGCAAAAAATGTTTTTTTGAACATTCTTTAGAATTAAAGTTGCCATGTCATTTTAAATACAATTTTAAATAAAGTGCGTCATGTACCAGTACGATACCATTCAAAAGCTAATGAGTATGAGTCCATTGATTTTTTTTTTGATTTTTTAATGTTTGGGTTTTTTTAAAGTCTCTTCTCCTCAACAAAGCTGCATTTATTTAATCAAAATACGGTATAATATTGTGAACTGTTATTACAATTTAAAACTCTTTTCTATTTTAGTATATTGTATTTCTGTCATGGCAAAACTGAATTTTCAGCGGCCATTCTTCAGTGTTACATGATCCTTCATACATCATTCTAATATGGTTATAAGAAAGTTTTTATTTAAACTATATCTTTTGTAATAATGAAAAAATCTTTACTGTCATATTTGATCAATTTAATGCATCCTTGCTGAATAAAAGTATTCTTTTCTTACTGACCCTTTGAACGGTATGGTGTACTTTAGGCTTGCTCAGTTACTGGGACTTACAAAAACAAGTGACTTACGTAACAGAGAGACACCTTTATCACCTGATGATTCTGATCACTTCAGATTGATCTCTAGTTTGCGTGACACATTTCAGCTTGGATTGTTTTGATTGTGTCACAGTGTTACACAGCTATTTAAGGATAGGGGGTTTACAGTTTTTTTTTATTCGCTTTGGTACTATTTTCACAAGTAAGGTGTACATTTTCAAAACTCTTAGTACAAAAATCCAAACTGATCACACTTGTAACGCAGCTAGTCATTCTTTCAAAACCTGATGTAATGCTTTCAGTCAGTTGCACATGTTTTCAGTCCACATAATAATTATTTCAAACACAAGATTATTGTAATATGTAATGAGAACATTTGGTTTAATCACTGAAACACAACAATATGATCTTCTTTCAGTTTAGTACTTTTAACAATCAGTTCATTCAACAGCAAACAATGCAAGATACATGTTTCAAATCGGCCTTAGAAGTGCTGAAATGAATATGCTACAGTACTATAAAAGACAGATTACACAGTTTTACTGTAACATTAGGCAATACACTTACAGTACCCAACATTTACATAATCTATAATTTCCAAATATCCATCATATATGTAGGCCTAATCAAATTGAAGGATCAATGAAGACATCCTTTACAATCATTTAGGCAAATTATTCTTTTTATTTTTCAGATATAATTGTAACATAGGTATACTTTCTATAATGAAATGTAACTAAAGAAGAACAAAACATAACATTTAGTGCACACATTACAGTACATAGTGGCCAATTGTGGTCAGACTGTGAAAAAAAATGTGAAAAAATAAAAAATAAAAATAGCTATAACGAGTATTCATCATGTGTGGTTACTGGTTACATGTAATTTAAATATTCATACAAACACACATTTTATTTCTGTAGTTCTCAAAATCCATATACTGTATATTGCTGAAATGAAAATCTATAGGTTTACCAAATGATTAATTGATTAACCATTAAGATCTGTTGGATTAAATAATAGACAAAAGTATTAAACTGAACAAAAAGAGATGCAAATCAAAAGTTTGATAGTAAGAGCTTTATGAAAGGCAGTTACTGTGAATGAAACAATAATGTAGATGAAACACTTATTTTGTGTTGTGAAAAGGATACTTTGTGATTGTGTGAATTGTACTAACACAGTTGAAAACATGATGAAATGTTTGAAAAAAGTGCACTTTTGATGATCTGTTGTGATATTAGCACTAAGAGTTTTGAAAATGTACACCTTACTTGTGAAAATAGTACCAAAGCGAATAAAAAAAACTGTAATACTGAATCTGACAGCAAACCCACAGAAGGTTTGTGAGCACAGCTGGAGAAAGCACTCCTTGCTGGTGCTTATTTAAAATAAAATGAAAAAAAAAGATAAAAACTATATATATATTACAGTAAAAACGCATGATTAATACACAGATAGAGATAGATAGATAGATAGATAGATAGATAGATAGATAGATAGATAGATAGATAGATGATGCCAGGTGATAGATAGGTGCCTTAGATGCCATTCATGATGTATGATTGACATAATGACAATTGTGGTGAACCAAGGTGTAATTGTTTTATTGTTAAAGTGCTCAGCATTGAATTCATTTGTCTACAGTGAAAGAACGAGTAATACCGAGGAAAGACTTGAATATGGCAACTGCAAAACAGAAGTAACACTTGTCTGGAATGTGTTGGAGATGTGTTGCTATGCAACAGGGATTCCACAATGGTTACCCAGACATGGTTCGACTGTGTAGAGATGATGGTGTGGGTGAGGAAAAAAAAAAGTGACACAGCCTCCCACATCACTTCACACTCCTCAGCTCTGTTTGAAATGTCAGAGCGCACACACAAAACACAACACACAGTGTCACTTCAGGAAAAATGTGATTCATTCTGCTTACAAATGAAAATTTAAAAGATGAAGATTTAAAAAACGGAAGTTAATTTCTACGTATTCACCCATCAGCATTCAAATTCAAATACACTCTGCAACCTGTCAAACAATGTAAACATGTCCTATTGTGTAATGTGGATAAGAAATCTAAAGGTGTTCAACGATCAATAACAATAAAAGACAAAATTCAACTGAATCTTGTGAACATTCTAGCAACATCCCTGCGATCGGTAAATGAACAAAGCCCGGGTTTAGCCATGTCCTCTGAGTGGCAGTATGTCTCACTGAGTGCCTTCGAGAACACCTGTTTGAGGATCTCTTTCTCTTTGAACAATTCAAAAGGATGTGAGAGGATGTGATCTTATCCTCACACTTTTTAAGTTTAGAAACAAACAAGATTTAGGGTGAAAAGAGAGATTTTTAAATAGATTTTCTCTTCAAAAAATTATAGGCTAATTGTCTCTGGAGGGTGAACTAATATTTAATTTAAAAAAAAAAAAAAACTTTTTGGTGTGTTTTTATGTTTATGAAATTATGATCATCATTCTAAAAGAAATAAGCATAATTGTTTACTCAAGTTTAATCAATAAAATTTGATACTGTTCACTTAGCAGATACTGAAGTCAGAAACTGAAAAGTAGACTTTGTTGCTTAAACTGTTATCCCATTCAGACCCTGTGTCCATTACAATGGACATCACATGTCAGCCCCCTTTTTTAACTTCTGGAGCATTTCACCAGGTTTAAAGCCTGCAAGTCCATGAGATTGGACATTTGTCATCCAATCAAATGCCAGAAAAGCTCTGCATGTAGTAATTATATATATATATATATATATATATATATATATATATATATATATATATATATATATATATGAAGAGTTCAGATGCAAAGCCTCTAAATGCCATTTGAAATTTTCTTCTAAAATGACCATTTTTATCAAGCTTGTATATTTAAGTTTAGTGATTTCACTTAAATGGCAATGATAATTACCTATTAATTGCCATTTAAGTGAAATTACTGAACTTAAATATACAAGCTTGATAAAAATTGTCATTTTAGAAGAAAATTTCAAATGGCATTTAGAGGCTTTTGCATCTGAACTCTTCATATATATATATATATATATATATATATATATATATATATATATATATATATAAACTCTACATTGAAGAGAAGCATGGCGGCACTTCACTCCAAACACAGAAGCAAGCAACATTTTTATAAGGTGTTTTTACATTTTGTATATATTTTTGCCAGTATTTCATAGTTTGTATGCAAAATAGAAAGATTGAATTTATTAATTAAAGTTAAAAATCGACTGTAGAATTGCACGTTTTAAATCAGGATTTTTTTTAAAATGTTTTTGTCCATTAGAATGGACAGTAGATTTGAAAGCCTGTTAGTGAAGTCACATTTTCAGTGATGCTGATTGAAATGTCTTCAATCAGAAATTTCTTCAAAAAAATACATATATCACAGTACCAATACATTTTTGAAACTTTTTCATGTGCAGAATATACAGTTCTGAAGTGCTTGAACATATAGCTGATGAAAATATCTCAGATGTTGACTTTATGTGGAGTAATGAGGAAGATGGAGATGTAAGAAAAATATCCATAGCTATTTAAAACTTTAAAAAGTAAAATAACTTCTGGCCAAAAGAACATATGAATTTGACTTAAATCTAAAGCGCAACTTAAATATGAATATTTTATATTAATATATATTTTTTATGGATAGATAAACTTTTATGATGGATAGATGCACTTGTATCATGGATAGATGCACTTGACTTTGTGACGGTTTCAAAGTCAAGTTTGGCAAGTTGTCATTTCTGAGTTGCAGGTGATTTGGCTAAAGGGCGTGGTCATACACCTGAATGTCATCATGCTGCTCTGAGATGAGAGCAGGAGAGCTTTAGTAAACTGTCAGGGCATGGAGTTAAGGCTTTTTCTGTTTTATCTTTGTTTGGACACAGTGACGAGCATAAACTGATCTCCGAAGCAGTTCTTCAATTCTTGCATGACACAGGATTGTATGTAAGAATTTAGTTCAAACTTTGACCTGTGGAGGGCAGTAGTACGCTCAGCAGCGTCTACACTGCCGGAATCTTACAAGAAGAAGAAGAAGAAGAAGAGAGCAGGAGAGTCGGTTGAGCTTGTGTACTCTTTTGTTCGCTTGGAAATACTTTGGGGTTCCTGTCACGAGGATGAGGAGGACTCATTGAGAGGTTTAGAGTATGGGAGATCACCACCGTCGCTTGAGCATGTGGGATATCTGTTGTCGCTGAACGTTTCATGGGCTAAGATGGGCTGGACTGGTGTTTTTCATGAGTACACCTACACATCTGCTGACACCCAGATTATCATTTATACTGATCATTAATGTTGTTCTGTTTTTCACGGATAAATAAACTCATGAATTATGACAGCTTGCGTGTGGTGACTCCCTTATTTTGTTGCGATTCAGAAGAGATCGTAACAAATGGGGGCTCGTCCTAAAGCGAATTTGTATCATAAAATGAAATTTGATTAATATTTGGAATTCGTTGATGTCGATTCGAATTAAGTAAAATATGTAAATATTGAGCTTTCGATATGCATGTTGTTTTGAGTAGAGTAAATGGTTATTTCGTTTAAATCAACCCATGAGTTTGAGAGTAGTTCGCAAGGGAAGTGCATTTTTTCTTTTTTACAGGGGATACATTGTTCATTTTCTCCCTGGTAGGAATTAGCAACGCTTAGCGTTGATTTGTTATTTTGCCTTTTTTATTTTTGTGCCTTTTTTATTTTTGTTAAGTATACTGCCGTGGTTTTGGATTGAGCTGTTTGTTCATTGTTTAAGCCATCGGTATTTTAGTGTTTAAAAGTCGCTTGACTCTTGAAAGCTGCTAGCCTGATTATGTCATACTCATATTTTAGTAAGAATATGAGTCTGAATCTGCTCCATAGGGATTTGATTATGAGGCGTGTCTTAACCGAACCAGGAAAAATAAACCCCTCTGCACTCATTTGGATAGTCGGTAAACCTACAACCAATCAGAGCAACGCAGTAACTCGACAACTTTGCATAGCGCAGTTTTCAACTACAGAACTTACTTATTTTATAAGTAAAATAACAAGCGTTGCTTTTTTTTTTTTTTACTTACTCCACCATGAGTGCGACCAAAGTAGAAACCACAACGACCACAGGCTTTTCATTACGCCCCATCTTCTTAGCGACCGTCAGAGCCAGCTGATAAGTTACACTTTTACCAAATCAAGTAGGAAGGATGGCAAAGATATCTTTCGGATCGACAAATGCCTTGATTTCAGTTCTCTGTTTGACTATTAAAATTAATGCGCTGTCGATTTATTTCACAACAGATGCGACAGTGGAATCTATACATCTCAATTCTCCAGCTGCAGTCATCTTTGAGGGAAACCAGTTAAGCGATCTTTGATAACGTGATGATTACGTCCTTGCAGATCATCTGTCCATCATCGTATGAAGCCCGTCCTGGCAATTTGATTGGCCCGAACGTTTCTTGTCTGATCATAATTACTCCTCAATGGATCGAGTCCAGACCGAACTTCCCGACCAAAAAATGTTGTGGGCGGAGTTCGGGCTGGCATCCAGGCTAGAAAGCTGCACGAAGACTATAGGCATAAGTTAGTTTAGTGGTTTGGTAGGTAGTTTAGAGGGGGGAGAGTGAATAATTATTTCACCTGTGTTTTTTTTTTTTTTTTTGTTCCGAAAGGAAAACTAAATGCACTTGCTTTTTGTTTAACAGTATGCCTAGGCTATTGTAGTGAGAACATAATGTCGTCTATAGAAGAGTTTATTAAAGATCCTAATTTGGAGGAGATGTTAAATTATTTTTTAAAACAACAATTATGGGAACTTGTAGATCATTTTAAAATCAGTGATGTAGACAAGAAAACAGAAAAAGGAATTACGTGTGGTTGTGAAGAATTGGTTATGTGAAAATGGTCTTATGGTTGCTTCTCCACAGAAAAAATGCGACATTAAGGCAAAGGGTTCGTTAGATATTTTCTCCGGGTTATCTTTTGAGGAAAGAAAAGAGATTTTGCACATGTATCAGCTTTACGATAAAGAGTTGATGAAGGAAACAAAACATTATGAATTTGAGATTGAAAAAATAAGAAATTAAAATGTGCTCCGACAATGTGATTGACTTGGAAAAAATAAAATTAGATGCTGAGAAGTCCGCACGAGATCATGAGCTGCAGGTGGACCGATTGAGATTGGAAAGGGAAGGAATGTCAGATGTAGGGTGGAGAGTTGGGTTTATCTGGAGGGTTTGACTTGGCCAGTAATCTAAGGTTGCTTCCCAAATTTAATGAATATGACCCTGATGTTTTTTTTTCCTTGTTTGAAACTATGTCCGAAGAAAGGAATTGGCCGAGGTCTATCCGAATTGTCATGCTTCAAACGGTGATCACAGGCAAGGCTCAGGAGGCATATGCATTGCTCACAATGGAGGACCGTAAGGATTATGACAAGCTAAAAGTAGCTATTTTGAATGCCTACGAATTGGTTCCTGGAGCCTATCGCCAGCAATTCCGAAGCTGGAGGAAGGGTGATCGTCAAACTCACTCTGAGGTGTTAAGGGATTTAGTTTCTTATTTTGATCGCTGGTGTGTTGCGTCCGCTGTTGATAATTTTGAAAAGCTGCGTGATCTGGTCATTTTAGAACAATTGAAAAATATTGTGCCCGATGATATTGCTACATACATAAATGAGAAGAAGCCAAAGGACGCAATGGAGGTGGCGGTTTTGGCAGATAATTATGTATTAATGCATAGGAAGGTATACAGAGAAGACCGATCTGTTCAACAGAGTGGTAACCTTAATGAGAATAGAGTTGGGTTAAAGAAATTTGAACAACCGTACCCTTCAAAATCAGAGAACACTGGTCGGATGAGATCTGATAGAGACTTAGTGTGTCATTACCGTTTTAATCCAGGACATTGGAAAAAGAACTGCCCAGTATTATCTGCTAAGGGGAAGTCTGGAAAAAAGAAATCGTTAATTAATCCTGTGTTAGTGACTGATGTTACTGAAACTACCAATGACTTTGAACATGGTACTTCCATAGAGGTGGCTGAGGAAGTATGTGACTCCAAATTAGTAAATTGTACCATGTATTACGGAAGGTTGTGTGTCTTTGCCAAACTCTGAGAGTAAAATACTAGTGAAAATTTTGAGAGATACAGGCTCATCAGAATCTTTTATTCTTGAATCTGTTCTACCCTTTTCTGAGGTATCAAGTGAAAGGAGAACTGTTCTGATTAGAGGAATTAGATTAAACATTCTTTCTGTTCCTCTGCATAGAGTACACTTGACATCCGATCTCATTTGTGGAGAAGTATCTTTGGGAGTTTGTCCGTCTTTGCCAGTGGAGGGGGTTGCTGTCATCTTGGGTAACAGTTTGGCTGGAGGTAGAGTCTGGCAGGAGGTGATTCCACCTCCTGAGGTAGTGCCTATTCCAGTCACTGAGAACACTAACAATTTGCATCAAAATTTTCCTGAAGTATTCACAGCTTGTGTTGTGACTCACGCAAGGAGTCGTGAGATGTCACTTGAGAAACAAGAAGTGACAAAATATGTTGTTCCTGGTTTATCCACCCTTTCACCTATTTCTCATAGGGAGCTGGTGGATGCGCAGCGGGAAGACCCAGAGTTACAGAAGTTGTTTGCTGTGATTTTGTCTGAAGAGGTAAGAAGTACTGTTAGTGGATGTTTTGTCCAAGAATAAGTTCTACTAAGGAAGTATGTTCCCTGTAAGAAGGTTTTGCTAGAGGAGTGTATAATTCAAGTGGTGGTGCCTAAACGATTTCAAGATGTGGTATTACAGAATGCACATGGTGAAATTGTTGGACATTTAGGAGTAAAGAAGACCTATGACCGAATTCTGCGACAATTTTATTGGCCTTGTGTGAATAAGGATATTGTGTCTTTCATTAGAACATGTCACACTTGCCAGGTAACTGTGAAGCCAAACCAGTTGTTGAAACCAGTACCTTTGAATCCCATAGAGGTTACAAATAAACCGTTTGTGCACTTAATAATTGATTGCGTCGGACCACTGCCTCCATCTAAATCAGGGAATTCATATCTGCTGACCGTGATGTGTCAGGCGACTCGGGTATCCAGCAGCTTATGCTATCCGAAGAATTACCACCAAGGCAGTTGTTAAGGCTTTAACCCAATTCATATCAATTTTTGGGATACCTAAGATTATTCAAAGTGACAATGGTACTAATTTTACATCCTGCCTGTTTGCTGAGGTTCTGAAGGTACTTAAAGTGAAACATAATCAGTCAAGCGTGTATCCTCCTCAAACCCACCAGACTTTGAAGTCACTTTTGTGTGCTTATTGTGTGGAGCTAAGCCGTGACTGGGAGGAGGGTTTACCCTGGCTATTACTTGCTGCTAGGGAAGTACAGCAAGAGAGTTTGGGATTTAGCCCGAATGATTTAGTTTTCGGTCATCGTGGACGCAATGGAGGTGGCAGTTTTGGCAGATAATTATGTAGTAATGCATAGGAAGGTATACAGAGAAGACCGATCTGTTCAACAGAGTGGTAACCTTAATGAGAATAGAGTTGGGTTAAAGAAATTTGAACAACCGTACCCTTCAAAATCAGAGAACACTGGTCGGATGAGATCTGATAGAGACTTAGTGTGTCATTACCGTTTTAATCCAGGACATTGGAAAAAGAACTGCCCAGTATTATCTGCTAAGGGGAAGTCTGGAAAAAAGAAATTGTTAATTAATCCTGTGTCAGTGACTGATGTTACTGAAACTACCAATGACTTTGAACATGGTACTTCCATAGAGGTGGCTGAGGAAGTATGTGACTCCAAATTAGTAAATTGTACCATGTATTACGGAAGGTTGTGTGTCTTTGCCAAACTCTGAGAGTAAAATACCAGTGAAAATTTTGAGAGATACAGGCTCATCAGAATCTTTTATTCATGAATTTGTTCTACCCTTTTCTGAGGTATCAAGTGAAAGGAGAACTGTTCTGATTAGAGGAATTAGATTAAACATTCTTTCTGTTCCTCTGCATAGAGTACACTTGACATCCGATCTCATTTGTGGAGAAGTATCTTTGGGAGTTTGTCCGTCTTTGCCAGTGGATGGGGTTGCTGTCATCTTGGGTAACAGTTTGGCTGGAGGTAGAGTCTGGCAGGAGGTGATTCCACCTCCTGAGGTAGTGCCTATTCCAGTCACTGAGAACACTAACAATTTGCATCAAAATTTTCCTGAAATATTCACAGCTTGTGTTGTGACTCGCGCAAGGAGTCGTGAGATGTCACTTGAGAAACAAGAAGTGTCAAAATATGTTGTTCCTGGTTTATCCACCCTTTCACCTATTTCTCATAGGGAGCTGGTGGATGCGCAGCGGGAAGACCCAGAGTTACAGAAGTTGTTTGACGCTGTGATTTTGTCTGAAGAGGTAAGAAGTACTGTTAGTGGATGTTTTGTCCAAGAATAAGTTCTACTAAGGAAGTATGTTCCCTGTAAGAAGGTTTTGCTAGAGGAGTGTATATTTCAAGTGGTGGTGCCTAAACGATTTCAAGATGTGGTATTACAGAATGCACATGGTGAAATTGCTGGACATTTAGGAGTAAAGAAGACCTATGACCGAATTCTGCGACAATTTTATTGGCCTTGTGTGAATAAGGATATTGTGTCTTTCATTAGAACATGTCACACTTTCCAGGTAACTGTGAAGCCAAACCAGTTGTTGAAACCAGTACCTTTGAATCCCATAGAGGTTACAAATAAACCGTTTGTGCACTTAATAATTGATTGCGTCGGACCACTATCCTGCTATGCTGCTAGGGAAGTACAGCAAGAGAGTTTGGGATTTAGCCCGAATGATTTAGTTTTCGGTCATCGTGTACGTGGACCTCTTTCTGTTTTGCGTGAGGGATTAGGTGGGGAGGAGACTCCACAAAATTTGGTAGAGTATGTAAATGGTTTTCGTAGACGTTTGTTTTTGGCCAGACTGAGTGCACAGACTGAGTGCACAGCTTTGATAAGCGTGCTGAAGGTCGTGTCTTTACACCTGGTGATCAGGTGTTAATTTTGTTACCGTCTTCTGGGTCTCCTTTTTGTGCTAAGTTTACTGGGCCATATACTGTTCTTCGGAAACTATCTGATAAACTATCAAATCGCAACTCCAGATAGGCGAAAATCTAAGCAGTGTTTCAATGTAAATTTGCTTAAAGCTTATCGTTCTCGAAATTCTGAAGTCCAATCAACTCAATCAGTTGCTCCAGTTGTCACTGCTACTTTTGAGTTTTGTCAACCTTTTGTTTAGGGAGAAGTTATGGTTGAGGATGCAGTTGTTTCGGAAGATTGTGTTTTGTTACCTCAACTAAAGAATTCAGAGACACTTCCAAGTCTTCAGTGCGACACGCCCATAAAAACCGACTGTTTTTTAGGTAGGCTCACAACCAGGGTACAAAATAGCCTATTACTTGTTCATTTTGATGTTTTTGAATGCAAAAACTAAGCGAACGTTATAAGTTGACCTCAGACAACAATATAATAACATTTAAAAAGCCAGGTCATGACCCCTTTAAGTACAAGAAGTTCAGGCTTATCTCATCCATGTGGACATGGCTACACATGGATGCCTACCTAGCAGTAACTTGCCATTTTATAGACAATGAGAAGCTCTGCACTATTTTACTAGGTGTACAGCATTTCCCGAAGAGCCATACTGCTGAGAACTTGGCTACTGGACATGTCAAGCTCATGGAGGAGTGGGGCATAAAGGATAAAGTTAAGTGCCTGGTAACTGATGCTGCAGCCAACATGATATCATGTGTACGATCACTAAATGTTAGGCATGCAGTATGCATTGCACATGCACTAAACCTAATTGTGAGGAAATCTTTTGATGACATCAGTAGCTTCAATGACATTCGAACCAAATGTAGGAAACTTGTGACCTATTTCAGAACAAGCACTACAGCAAAAGAGAGACTGGCCCAAGTACAGGAGCAGATTGGGAGACCAGCTCTGAAAATGATCATTGAAGTGGACACTCGCTGGAACAGCACTTACAACATGCTGGAACGTTTGTATCAGCTGAGAGAGCCAGTGGGGGCAGCGCTGGCCTCTCTAAAGACCAACATCACCCCTCCTACAGCCCTGGAGTATGAGGCAGTCCAGGATGCTTTACATGTTCTTGCCCCTTTCCACCAGGCTACAGAAGAGCTTTCGGGAGAAAAAAGGGTGTCTGCCTCCAAAGTGATTCCTTTGAAGATGCTGAATCATTCTGTAACGAGTAAGCTAGAAGGCCTGAAGTCGAATCTAACAAGGCAGATGGGTGACAGCCTTGTACAGGGGGTCAGGGAACAAGCAGTTCAATTAGAATCAATCAGTGTGATGACCATACCCACATTATTGGATCCCTGGGATCCAAAAAACTGGGATTCTTAAGTCAACTAAAACTGCAAGAAGCCATATCAAGATTAAAATCAGATTGCGCTACAGTGATCAGAAGTTCTGCTCTCCATCCTGCTTCCACCAATACACCCCCAACTCAGCTGCCAGCCTCGTCACAAGCAGGCCAATCCACAGACAACAGTAAGTACTATAAGTCTTTGTTGTGTGAATGTTCACATTAGTGATTAGTATTGTGAACCATTGTTAATGGAGTTTTATTTCATTGTACCTCTATTATTAGATGACATTTGGCATCTGCTGGATAGCACGGTTGAACACGGTAGAAGGAGCTCAAGTGCAACAGCAGATGCTACTGCAGAAGTGGACAGATATTTATCTGAAGTTAATCTCAAGATCTGAGGATCCACTGGTATATTGGGCTCAACATAAACATCAGTATTCTCATTTATACCAGCTGGCCCTGGCATTTTTATGTTCACCTGCATCCTCTGTTCCATGTGAAAGGATCTTTTCCAAGGCTGGAGAGGTTCCTTTGAAAAAGAGGAATCGCCTAAGCCCCAACACACTTGAAAAGATTCTGTTCGTCAATAAAAATTATTTTTAATTCTCCCTTCGCTCCTCTACGTCCCCAGTCCCATAAGCACAACACTGCACAAAAATATTAACAGTTCAATGCACAAATCACCAGAAACAATTCTTAACCTTTACCACCCCACACTTTTCTGTTGCACTTTACTTTATTACACTCCCTCCACCATAAGCACTGCATTAAACAGTGTAACTTTTATTGTTCATACTGTCACTATCCAAACCATTTATGCATAATTATTTAAGTGGGTGTGTGATACAGTTGTTTTTTTTTGTGCAAAAAAATAAGTTTTTCCAATCTTCTTGAAACTCTGGATTCTGATAGAGGGCCATGGGACTTTAGCCTGGCTGCGCCCGCCTACGCACTTCCGCTCAATTTCATTTTCCTTCAGTACTGCGTCTGGGACCGCTCCATATCCTTAGGTTTCCTCAATTTTTTGTAGGACCAATCAGCAATTAGAGGGAGTGGCTGAGAACGATGACGTTGATGTAGTGCGTCAGTTTGAGTGCAGTAATGGTAGCGAGAAAGACGTGAGAAAGCTATTCGGTCCGTTGTTGGAAAAAAAACTGCCGAATAACAGAATTTAAAGCCGGATTGTTATCGTCTCACCTCTTGTTGCACAACGGAGGACCAAGTGAAGGAGGCAGAAAGGTTGGAAGTTTGTGCTGGGCAGCTCATGCACAATGACCGTGACATTTTGGACTTTAGCCTGGTGTTCGCGGTTTCGGAAGCCCCGAGTCCTGGCTGCTAAACTATTGTTGAAGATCCGCTCAGGAGTCATGTCAGTCGCTCAGATTTCCAACTGTAAATTTACTGATTCTTGTGATGAACATTTTGAGCCCCTTTGTGCACTCGTGGAGGAGGTTGGTGTTTCAGTTTTACATGTTGTAAAATCATACCAAATTGGTTGTAATTTAAAAAAAAAAAAATTGTCATAAATAAAATTTGAAAACCCATACTTTGGCTATATTTGATTTTTAGTTTTAGATGTCAATGGTTAATTTGTTTAATAAAAAAAACAAACTAAATGCATATAAAAATGTACAAACACATACTTTTGAAGACCATAATTAAGGTAATTAAGAAAAACAATACGTAATATGAAAATTGTTGTTTATTACTCTGCAGACTGATCATTCACTGTAACTTACAGCATTGACTGAATAATCACTGTCCTTCATGTCAATTTACATTTCGAAATTAATAATTTGTTCCTAGATTAACAAAACCTGCAGCTCTCGTTGACTGAAATCCTATTGTAAATTTAATCCTCTGATCATTCGGAGTTCGGACTTGTTTCTTTTACTGTCTATGGTTGTTTCCAGCCGTTTCGGCGCATGACATACGTCACTCACGACCACACATTAGCGATTGGCTATGGCAGATCGTGAGTGACTCTGGGCAGATCCAATAGATTTGAACTTTAATAGTGAACCCGCCTACAAGGAAGGAAACGTTTCTCAATTGAGGGAGGCCAGACTCTCTGTACAAATGAAATGTATGTACGAGAGTCTGGTAGAACCAGGCTAATGGGACTTAGACCTGAGTGCAAAAATGGAGGCTCTAGACCCTTCCAGAGCTGAGATATTGAGAAATTTATAATTGCATAAATGCTACGTGGGATCTCTATCTCAGCTCTGGAAGGGTCTAGAGCCTCCATTTTTGCACTCAGGTCTAAGCCCTATGGCCCTCTATCAGAATCCAGAGTTTCAAGAAGATCAGAGCAACTCAGAATTTCGCCCGAAAAAAAAAAAAAAAACGAAAGGGGTACAACTCTTTTTTTTTTTTGGGTGGAAATTTTGAGTTTCGATATCTCAGCTCTGGAAGGGTCTAGAGCCTCGATTTTTGCACTCAGGTCTAAGTCTCATGGCCCTCTATCAGAATCCAGAGTTTTGAGAAGATTGGAGAAACTTAATTTTTCGCCCGAAAATGAAAAAAAAAAACGAAAGGGTGTCGTTTTTTTTTTCGGGTCGAAATTTTGAATTTCGATATCTCAGCTCTGGAAGGGTCTAGATCCTCCATTTTTGCACTCAGGTCAAAGTCTCAAAGCCCTCTATCAGAATCCAGAGTTTTGAGAAGATTGGAGAACTTAAATTTTCGCCCGAAAATGAAAAAAAAACGAAAGGGTAACACTCTCGTTTTTTTTTCGGGTCGAAATTTGAATTTTGATATCTCAGCTCTGGAAGGGTCTAGAGCCTCCATTTTTGCACTCAGGTCAAAGTCTCACAGCCCTCTATCAGAATCCAGAGTTTTGAGAAGATTGGAGAAACTTAATTTTTCGCCCGAAAACGAAAAAAAACGAAAGGGGTAACACTGTCGTTTTTTTTTCGGGTCGAAATTTTGAATTTCGATATCTCAGCTCTGGAAGGGTCTAGAGCCTCCATTTTTGCACTCAGGTCAAAGTCTCACAGCCCTCTATCAGAATCCAGAGTTTTGAGAAGATTGGAGAAAACTTAATTTTTCGCCCGAAAACGAAAAAAAAACGAAAGGGGTAACACTGTCGTTTTTTTTTCGGTCGAAATTTTAAATTTCGATATCTCAGCTCTGGAAGGGTCTAGAGCCTCCATTTTTGCACTCAGGTCAAAGTCTCAAAGCCCTCTATCAGAATCCAGAGTTTTGAGAAGATTGGATTNTGTACAACAGGCCATTCTTCTAACCAGTTACCTTATTCTTTTAAAGGTTAAGCAAAATCATTTTAATACCCATACTTTTTTGCAATCAAACCATTTTTAAGGTAAAGACACACATCTTGCATAAAATGTGCAAGGTCTGAGTTTCACTAAAGTAATGCACAAATTTGGTTAAGTTTTACAAAATAATGCATAACACACAAAAAAACATGTATCCTTCGAGAACAGTGTTTGATAGTTGATACAGTGCAACATCCTTTACTTTTTTTTTCAGGGGGGGGGGGGGGGTATGGGGGTTAATGCTAACCTATCTGGTTATACTTAGACCAGATAGGTTAGCATTAACTAGTGCTGTAGCGGCGCGTCGATGACGTCGATGCTTCGACGTCAAAATTGCGATGACGTCATATTTTTGCGTCGACGCTTCTTTATTTATTTATTTTTTGCATGTTCCCGGCGGTCCAGCTTGCCACACACACGTGGGAGACCGAAACATTGCAGAATAGAGGACGAAGACAACTAGCAGTGAATGTGCTATCCATTAAA
>NW_024121122.1:1909216-1936935 GCF_016745375.1 Pimephales promelas | reverse complement strand
TCAGAATCCAGAGTTTCAAGACGATCAGAGCAACTCAAAAGTTCGACCCGACAAAAAAAACAAAAAAAAAACGACAGTGGTACGTACCCTTTTTTTTTTTTTTTTTTTTTTTTTTGTGTGAAAAAATAAGTTTCTCCAATCTTCTTGAAACTCTGGATTCTGGTAGAGGGCCATATGACTTAGACCTGAGTGCAAAAATGGAGGCTCTAGACCCTTCGAACTGAGATATTGAGATTCAATGTAGCATTTATGCCATTATAAATATCTCAATATCTCAGCTCTGGAAGGGTCTAGACTAGAGCCTCCATTTTTGCACTCAGGTCTAAGTCCCATGGCCCTCTATCAGAATCCAGAGTTTCAAGAAGATCAGATTAACTCAAAATTTTGACCCGAAAAAAAACGACAGTACCCCTTTCGTTTTTTTTTTTTTTTTTTTTTTTTGCGAAAAAATAATTTTCTCAAATTTTCTGAGACTTAGACCTGAGTGAAAAAATGGAGGCTCTAGACCCTTCCAGAGGTGAGATATTGAGATCCCACGTAGCATTTATGCCATTATAAAAATAGTGGGTTTGTGGGATCTCAATAACTCAGGTCTGGAAGGGTCTAGAGCCTCCATTTTTTCACTCAGGTCTAAGTCTCATGGCCCTCTATAAGAATCCAGAGTTTCAAGAAGATCAGAGAAACTCTTTTTGCACCGAAATAGTCGACAGGGGTACCATTGTCGTTTTTTTCGTGTCGAAATTTTGAGTTTCTCTGATCTTCTTGAAACTCTGGATTCTGAATAAATTTATAGGCTAATCAACAGTATAGTCAAAACATTCACAGGTTGATTGTAATAATAACATGTGAAAAAGACGCATACACACACTGATGCACACACAGCCATTAATGTTGGTGTGTTTTCCACATTTTAATCTTTTGATCTGGGAGTCTTGATTTCAGAGATGCTGTGTTCTGTGTAGCCCAAAGCTACATATGACTTCCATTATTTATCATCCACTGTCAAAAGCCCCTGAGAGAAGGAGAGGCAGAGAAAGAGAGAGAGAAAGAGAGAGAGGACAAAAAAAAAGCTCCACATCGCTCCTCATTTCTGCGAGCCTTTGATCAATCTCTAGAACTCAAGTTTTAAAAGAGGGAAGGGATTCTGGTTGCTTACAGAGCTGTTGAAAGCTTGAATCTAATCGGTTTATGAATGTTCTAAGGTGTGCAATTAATTTTTTAGGGAAAATTTGTTACAAACAGGTCTCAAGCGCATTACATTACCATATCTCTTCGCCAAATGATTTTTTTTTTATTTCTAAGGTCATTACATCCTGCAAAAGTAAAAGAACCAAAACCCACTGACCAAGGAAATAAATATAGAAAACAATAAAAAACAACAAATTATTTCTTAGAGGTTCTCTTGTATTGCGTAAGGTATGGCTAAAGTCATCTTTTCTCTAGATCTGAAGCCAAAAATTATCCTTAATTCTGTATTTATTGTCAATGCAATGCAGCGGACAGCAGCCCATAACAGACTGAGTAGTGTGCTCATTAGCTGTCTTGCGGCAAATGCAGCAGCCTATCGGTGAGCCTAGCATGACGTCAAGCCCAGTGAGTCACAGCCCGCCAAAGTGGGAGTGGCCAACATAAATAAAAGAACTTGTGCAATACTCGTTCCCTCTTCTAGAGAGAACCGAGGTTACATTAGGTAACCAAGTACGGTTTTTGCATGTATCATGCATTTATTAGTATTATTATGCATAAAAAGCACACAAATACGTTTCACCAAGAAAGGCAAGAGGCATGGATTACCGTACAAAAGTATCACATTAACAAATCACATTAAAGGTGCCATATGGAATAATTGAGGTAAAAATATCCAAAAAAATAGCTACACACATCAAAAGAATGAGAAGAAATAAGTGCAATGATGTCATTAAAAAACTGGCAAGTTATAGTGCTGCCGAGATATAACCTTAATTAGCATGCTAAATTATTAGCCCCGGCCCGGCAGGTGTCGTAATACCAGTTTCGGCCATGGGAGGGCGTTTGCGGGCGGGCAACGTTACCACCAGCCAAACTGCAGTAACACGAGTAAGTCGCGCCGGCTTGTGTGTACTTGAACCTGATGTCATGTCGTGATGTCGTGTGGAAATACAGCCCACTATTAAATTTCAGTTCAGGGATGAGTTAAATAAATGATTGGTCGATATTATGCATGAGGAATACATTTTGGTAAGTTGTAACATATCTTTCAACAGTGTTCGTGTTCTTTTACCATTAGCTAGTAGAGATGATCGGTTCACGTGCGCTAGGGATCTGTCGTCTAACATTTACAAGCGCCAAAACTGCATTTATTGTTTGAATTGCGTAATGAAAAACAGAATCTGAGAGCTGAGATCGGTCTCTGTGTCCTTTTCTGTGCATAACAAAATGGATGTGGCGTGAGAGTGTGTGAAAAGTGTCTCACGGTAAATTTGTGAGAGTTGGCAGCTCTGAAAGGCGCTAGCTTGGTCCACATCAGGGAATGCTGTCTGTCAAATTAATTCAAACTAATGATAAAAAATGTAACATGAACAAAACGAATACCATAAAGTTTAAACTAAAAATGCCTGGGCTTTAATTTTCCCATATTTCGTCGAAATGCACCGGCTTGTCTATGAGACGGCCTTTATAATTTAGTATTGAGATGTTGTTCATTTAGTCTCTAATCTCTGAAAATCTCCAAATGATCCACGTGAAACTGCGGTCTTCCAACCTTTTACTATTAGTTTTACTGATTAATATGCGCGAGGGAGACCCGCTCGCCCGTGTTGTTTGAAGACATGAGTGTGCGCGGCCGCGGAGGTATTTTTCTGGAGGTATACTGCCCCCATCTGGTATGGAATATGGTGTATGATTTGATTTTTTATCCCAAAGGGCACCTTTAAGTCTTCACAGAGGCTGAGGCCTCCTAAAGTGAGCAGGCTAGTGTAATACAGCAAGTCTCCAAAAGAAAGCACGCCAATCCAAATCACACCCACCAAGTTCACTGCAAATGACAAAAGTGATAACAATGCAATAGACCCTTGGTGAAACAAATCCCATAATGCAACAGACAACCAGCCCACTCCAGGAAGTCCTAAAGGAACAAAAAAGAAAGTCATATGATTAACAAATCAAGCAAATGAAATGAAGAAAATAAACACATTCAAAGTCAATTTATTGACTTACATGTGATCAGTACACCAAGACAAACAATTTACAATGTACCCAAAATAAACAAAGTATGAAATCTGTTAACACTCACATTAAAGAAAAAAAAAAACACATAAATAAATGCACAGTCCAAACACCAAGTCAACTGCAATGCACAGCAAAAACTAAATAAACATTTCAGCCCGCATGGGCATGTGTAACTTAAACATAACCGGGTGCCAAAAGCAGCAGCGTGGCTTTAAAGAGCAAGAGGCAGGGAGAGCTGTGTCAGGTGCTACTCACACCCTGTTCTGCTATAGTATTAGGCTGATTTCATAATTCTAACAACTTATTTACCATTTTCCCCTTTATTTTACAACTTGCTTTTTGACTGTCAATACAGTTTTGTGGAAGCGAAAAGGAGAGATGAACATGAAGGTTCAAATATGAGAGGGAGTTCTAATGAGGTAAGTGGCCACTTGTGCTGTTCCCCGTGGAGATGACCCAGTTAAGAGTTTGATCATCCAGGTGTTAACAATCCTGCCAAGCCAGCTGTGAGGAAAGGAATACTTCATCACTGTCATACCTCTGCACAGAGAAGACATTTACCCCCCAATAACCACTATTACCAAAAGTCACTGTTAAATTGTCACTGTTATTCCCAAGCACTCATGCCACCGGACCCCTCTAGCATTTAATATCCCCCACAAGTTCAGAATTGCTCCTACGCCCCTGGTAATATGCATGAAAGCTCAAATTAAAGCAACATAGGAACCACAGTGTTGCGCAGTGAGAAATAGTGAAACGGTCATTTATTGTGAATAATCAGAATCAAGGATTGGAACTAACCATTTTATTAGACACTTTATACCATGGTTTAAATTTAGTTACACTTTAACAAACTTACAATTACACTGTTGTAACTAATGAATAATTACACTTAATACACTGCAACAAATGTATAATAACAATGTAACAAATATACACATACACTTAAAGCCTTACTTTCCAGTTAGACTAAAGTTTAGCTATCCTTGAGAGAAAGAAGGCATTATCTTGATGTTTTGAGACGACTCTCCTGTTTATAGTTAGAGCATGGCCAAATTCAACCTTGGAAAAGCAGTGTGTCGGTGTGTGTGTTAGTCTTCTTGGTTGCAGGTTAAGGAACCATGTCCAGTTGTTCTGGACATACTGGCACCCTGCAACCCAATTCTGTGATCATGATGTGCCTCTGAGTGTCAGCTGCATAATCAATGGAGATATGCTTCCATCCATCTGTATATGTGTGGAAAATTACGATGTTTATCTATTTCTTGCCAATAGATAATCACGTAGAATGATGTAGCTTAGACCTTGGAAATTGTATAACTGCTGTGATCTTTGTAAATTGTAAGTGAGGAGGCCTACAAACTCATGCGAGAGTCTTGAAGCTGACTTCTGCTGATGAAACAGCAAACTATGTTCAGTAAAACTTTTCTTTATTTTATTTAATTCTGACTCCGGGTCTTCATTCTTCATATATGGTTTTGGGTCTTTGACTGTATATACCCCTTACACCACTGAAGTGAAAAAGTAAGGGAATGTAAAGTTATTTGAATAATATAAAAACATTTCCAGGAATGTAGATGTTGTCACATATTTCACCACTTATTAACACATACAAAACATATTTGTTGTTATGTAGTTGATTCTGTTAACAGAGTTTGCATCTAGAAATCAAAACTGAATTATTTATAAAAGAAAAATTATTATACGGTAGAATGCCACACCCTTTCAATTATGTTATTGGAAACTAGACATTCTTAATAATTCCGACTGTTCTTTGGTATCAGAATAACCTAAAATAGTGTTGATGCTTCCTGTTGTTTCTGAATGTAAAAGACAATTTTAAGTCAGAAGAGACATTTCAAATTCTTTAAAAGTTGTGCTTGCCAGGAGTACATTGTTCCCTAGCAGAGTTAATGTACGATCTGACAATGTGCCAAGCGACCTATAACTGTCCTTTACTGAGGTCCAGCCAAAAGCAAACCATCTGAATCAATTGCCAAAAATAATCAGTGTCTGTGATAGTAAAACTTTTAGAACTCAATGTTCTCTTAAAACAACAAATTATCTACATTTAGCACAGACACTCTTCAGATGTAGCTGAATCAAAATGTTCATAAAGATTTGCAGAAGGATGGATACTGCAGATATGAGTGACAAGGTCTACAAATATGATAAAAGCGTAGCTTCTAGCAATGGTACTGTGCCTGGTGTCTTACTTGAGCTCCATATCCCCTGAAATAAAGAGGGCAGGCATATCTCTAGATTAGGTTGTGTAACAATACTGCCACTGAAATAGCCAGTGGCTGTAAAGCGCAGCTGATGCCCTGCCAGACTCAGAAATGCCTTTGGCAGGAAAAGTGAAATAAAGCCTTTCATTTTAGAACTCTATTATCCAGACTGCCCGATCAATCTCTCCTTGGCAGGGTAATATAGACAGAAGTGTCAATCCATTCAGAAGTGGCATAGGCAAACAAAAGAAATATTCAATCCATTTTGAAATCCTTTTTCCAGTTACTAAACACGAATTGATTAATGAGTGAAGCACTTGCTTTCAAATAGGATTTCAAAGAAGAAAGGATACATGGTCATAACATTGTGCTTCTATACAAACTCACTCTCTTCCTAATCTGACCATAATTTTATGTTGTTTATTCATTTCATTATTCATTCCCAGCTCTCTTTGTCCCTGCCAAAACTTGAACACCCGTGTTTGCGAGTATGGCCTGGTTTCACAGACAGGGCTTAGATTAAGCCACAGAACTTTCCCCTAATGTTAGTATTTGGTTCCCTTTTTTTTAAAGTTTTTTTTTTTTTTTTTGACAACTACCATAAAATTGGGTTTGTTGCAGGAACATTGTAGGGAGGTTATTTTTGAATGGCATACACTGTAATGTTATGGTGCTGATAGGCCAATTGTTTTGTTCAATGTAACTCTCTATTTTTCTCTTACCAAAAACTATAGGCTACATTTGTAGGTAGTTAAATTATGCAGTTAATTTCACACAAGTATGTACTACTGCATTTATCCAAAGTTGTTTCATCAGCAGCTAATGGTTGCCAGTGTCAGACGCACACAATTTGAGCAGCGCTATATAAAAATGACAGATTATTCTCTCACAGAGATTAATTTGGCTGTGCATACTTGACAAACTGCCCAGACTAGATTAAGCTGTGACAGATGAGGTTAATAATCTTGATCCAATGAAGACTAGAGCGAATTATAAAGATGACAAATTAAGAATAAAGCTTCCATCATCAAGTCTCATTAAATGCTAATTGTAAACTAATTGAATTGTAAAGTTAATGAACTCATAGTGAGTCAGTTTTATGGAAACTGATATATTTAGGCAACCACAAACCACAAACAAAATCCATTAGAATTAATAGGCATATCTATAATACAGTAAAACAGATGGCAACATTAAAGTCCCCATGAAGTGGAAGTTGCAAACGACTTTTCTCCAGTGTTGTGACGTATTTCCGAGAGAAGTGGAATCCTAAATGAGGCAAAATAGTGGGCGTGGCTTTTTTCCAACTAGCACCTGATTGGATCTAGAAAAGTAGGCGTTTCATTCAAAAATGGAGGCAAATCTTGACGCAAGTTTACACTCGGTTGTTAAGGGATTACTCGCCGCCTGAAACACCACCAGCAGTCCCCTTCCTGCAGCAGGAGGAGGAAGATGAAGAAGAACAGGAGCATCAGGAACACGGAGGATCATTTTGTCACGGGGGGAATCGGACCATACATGTTTGCACTGTTACATGCGGAGGGTTCGAACGGTCACCTGGACGTGGCGGCTCAAGAGCAAATTCACACTTGCGAGCATCTCGATGTGTCCCAATAGTAACACTAATTGGAATTTTAAACTGTTTTTATTTGCTATTACTACTGCAACCTTAACCGTTATGATAGTAATCTGTAACACGCCAACCCGAAAGTGCCACAACCAAAAATGTACCTCCTTGCCATCTCTCCTTTCACATGCTGCAATGCTCGCAAACACACAGGCAGCCTGTCTACTGTCAGTTGGAGGGGCGTGGTTACGGACATTAAAGGGTTAGTTCACCCCAAAATGAAAATCATTTCATTCTCATTCATGAGCTCACCCTCATGTTGTTCCAACCCCGTAAGATCTTCGTTCATCTTCGGAACACAATTTAAGATATTTTTGATGAAATCTGAGAGCTTAAGTTTACCAAATGACGTGAACACTTTTTGTGCGCAAAAAAACAATAAAAATAGTGACTTTATTTCAACTATTCATTTACTTCTCTCTCTGCCTAGAGTCAGGTTACTAGTTTAATAACTTCTGTTATTGTACGTCACACGCATCACACACATGACCAGTGTCGGCCAATAGTGAGCCTACGTGTGACGTAGCTCTACGCTATCACACTACGTTAACTGACTAGAGGTGCATAGAGAAGGAAGTGAATAGTTGAAATAAAGTCGTTATTTTTGTTTGTTTTTGCACACAAAAAGTATTCTCGTCGCTTGATAAAGTTAAGATTGAGCCACTGCAGTCACTTGGACTATTTTAACGATGTCATTAATAACTTTTCGAGGCCGGCAAGTTTCAATTCCTCAAGAAGCCTTTGGACTAGTATGCAGGAGTGATCCATTTCTCAGATTTCATCAAAAATATCTTAATTTGTGTTCCGAAGATGAACGAAGGTCTTACGGGGTTGGAACAACATGAGGGTGAGTACTGACAGAATTTTCATTTTTGGGTGAAATAACCCTTTAAGTAGACACCCAAGCCGACAAACCTACGTCATCAGGGAAGGTCCACCAATGCAGAGGGGAGGGGAATTTTCAGATTTTGATTAAAGATTACGAAGCCATAAAATGTTTGTGTGTAGATTGACTTGCATGGATGAATTGTTCACAACAAAATGATCAATTTAGGCAAACAAAGTAAGTATGGTCAATTTTGAATTCATGGGGACTTTAAGTCTAATAAATCCATAAAAACAAACCATTGTGAAAAGAAAGTATTCCAAAATGAAAAATCTATTTTTCTGATATCTAATATTCAAATAAATCCATATTAATAGATGCATGGACTGTGAGTCTTTAGTATTGGGCAGAATGGACAAGAATGCCAATCTAAATGAGTTGACCATTGAAGATCATACTGTAGGTTTGGCATTATGAGGGCCGTGCTGAAAAGAAATCATCTACTTACTTAAAGTTGGTTCACTGCTGCATTTGAAGCAGAATCATTCCTTTTATACTGAAGAGAGGGAAAGGAGCCAAGAGCCACAGGCGGCTAACTCCCAATTCTCAAATCTCTAATCATACCTTGGACGTTCCCTTTAAAAGAAAATAAATAATTAGGAGGACTTAATGATACAAGGTTGGTAATTATGTGTAATCAAGATTTAACTGCCAAGGTATTTTTTCATTATTTTCAAGTTATCATTCAATCAACATGCTCCATAACACTGCATATAGGCCTGACACAATAGAACTACTGAATAATTTAGTGAGTTTACAGAATCAGAAACACAAATTTTGGCTGCGTCTTTTGTTACAATGAGTGTCTCATGTTATTGCATGTTTAGAATGGTGAGTTTAGCGTATTTTTTTTTAGCTAAATTATTCCATGGCATGCCCTTGGCTCTATGTTGCAATGGATACCTTATTTCCATAGCAACACTATCTTAGAGCAGACATATGTGGATAGTTGGCATGAAAGAAAAAAAGGGTGGGTGTGCCTTTCTAGCAGTGGTGTGCAGTGGGGTTCTGAAATAGTTTTTTTTTTATATATATATAAAAATTAATAAATTAAATGTAGGTTAATTTCTCAGTTACACTTAATGTTTTCACATTTTCCTAGTTAAATAAATATTACATTAAATGAAAAAAAAAACATTTATGTATATATATATATATATATATATACACACATATAAACAATGTTAATAATATTCTGTTTATTAAACCAAGTATAAATCTCATCAAGTTACTGTTCACATTTGTTCCAAAATAATAACTAAATGCAGTAATAATTTATTCCATAAACACATACCTCGGGTCTTTAGTCATTTTTTAAAGTTAGACATCAACCTTCTTAGTATTATACATTCATTCATCCTTTTTGTCTTTCCTTTTTATATCCCAAAGTTTCATTTCTGTCTTATATGTTCTATTATGCCAGCCACACCCACATAGCTCAAGTGTTATGATAGCTTTGATCAAATCTTGGGTCTAGACAATGTGATAAGTGTGGCCAGATTTTCCTGTTTTTGCACAGCATGCTACTCAGCTGTCTTACTTTATAAAGTGTAAATGGTTTAATCATATCATAAGGGTTCTAACATGAGGGCACTCCAGTAGCTTTCTTGGTAAAGCAAGGTTGAGGTTTTGAGTTTGATTTCTAGGGACTGCATGAACATTAACCCTTGTGCTGCATTACATTTTTAACACCGTTGAGTGCATTAAGGACCAAAAATGGCCACATATTAAACATTGCCTAAAATATTATATATTATTATTATTTTCCACTTTTACCAAGTTAAATCTTTTAACCAGCATCAGTCCTCATCATAACTACCAAAAATGTATTCAATTTCAGGATTTTAACCCTTTAATTACCAGTTTTGTTTGCGAAACCATCGATTTGTATAAGAGGAAAAAACACAAAAATTAAATTATTTTCAATAAACTAAATGCAAAGAGAAAACTTTAGATTTGGATTATCACAGTCCCACTTTGCAAAAAATCCCACTTAGCGCGTTAGAGACCAAAAATGGCCACCTATTAAACATTGCCTATTGCCTAAAAATTAAGGTGCATTTCCACCCATAGGGAATAAATATGTAGTGACGTCATCTGGTGGAATACACTATATAATGCAAATATAATGCTTTTGCTTCAAAATGAAAGGATGTTTGTGCAAAAATCATGTTTCATGTATTACTGACAGCCTCAGATTTAAACAACGTTTTAATGGGTTTCAATGGGCCATTTTTGGTCTTTATGGTGCTGAGTGTTACTATTTGATCTACACAGTGTGTGTTATACATATTTTGCAAAATGGGATCACATTTTTTACATGTATCCAAAAAGTCACAATTTTGCCAAATTTCATACCATTTGCATTAAAACAGCCAAAATGGTCAAAGAAATTAAACTGCAAAAGACCAAAAATGTCCCTATTGCAGCATAAGGGTTAAGGGACTGGAACATAACATAAAAATATGCAGGAAAGTAATAGAAAATGGCTTTGGATCTTATTTGTAAAAAAAAAAAAAAGAAATACACTGTGGAAAAAAGAACAAACAAAATGTCTTGAGGGGTGAAAAAAGGGCCCAAAGAACAAACCAAGACCATTACTGTGTAAGAAAATCTACTAAAACGGGCCAGTCACATACACTGTGTTTTTGCTTGTAAAAATGATGCAAGATACAGCAGAAAATAATGGGAAACTATGCAATGCCTCGAGACAAGTTTTTAAATGTTGAACAACACTTAACTTGACGCTGCAACTTCATGCAACTTAAAAGCGTGCCGGTCACACACAAGATGCTGAAAGAGCAGCAAGATGCGGTGCAATAGTCAAAAACCAGTGTTGCCAGTTTAGATTTTTTATTTATTTACAAATTTGTGTTTTTCTCATGATTGCTGCAACTATTATTAATGATTTGTGAATTAATTTGGCTATATCTAAACAAAATTTGGCAATTTTGGCAAACAACACAATTTCGTGTTTTAGTCACTATTCCATAATCGTTCTGTTGACAACAGAAACAGAAAAATACTATATGCAAGTGTGTAACACCTCAGCCCATGACCAGATCATCCCTCCACCAGAGGGAGCCATCACCTGAGTTTTAGTGGCACTTCCTGTTTGTATTTTCACTTCCTGTTTGTAGATTTATAAACCATGTGCTTCACTGAGCACATTGTGAAATATGCCAGTTGATCTGCCTTACCAAGTGTTTTCTCTTGTCATTGTCTGTTGTGACCCTTTTTGTCTATTGATTGGATTTTGTTTGCTGTCCGTCTGCCTTGCCGTGTTTTGAACCTGGACTTTGGTTACATCTATTGCCCGTCATCTTGGGTTGTTTGACTTTGATTGTCCTTGATACTAAAGAGCCTCTGCAACATGGATTCTAATTTGCCTCCAGCTATGGGTTCATTACAAAGTGAGAACAGCTTTATTGAAAATGGGGCTGTATTAAAAGAGTATATGACCACAGAGAGTCGAAGATGAGCAAATAAACGTGAACGGCTTTACACTAAGCAAAATGCAAATCTGGCATGATGATAATTGATTTTCTATGCTGGCATCTAGCTACTTTCCGATTAAAGTATTTGGTAACACTGGCAAAGATGCAGAAAACGGCAAAAACCCATTCTCTGCAAACTGCATTTAAGTTAGCTTTGATAAAAGCATCTACCGGATTTATTTTGCTGCACGGACAACAGTACATACTATGTAATGTAAAAATAGTAAGAATAGTATGCTACTGCATGGACAACTTCCTGGATTATGGTGCTACAGAGGTTCGGGCGAGGTTGGTGGTCCTTTACCAATTCCATTCCCCTTTCCCCTATCCAATTGTTTCCTGTCTCTCTTTGAGAATCTGTAGAAAGGCCAAAATAATAAAAGTAAGTTATTGAAACATAATAATCAGCAGTAATACAAAGAGTTCAGCTGGGTGTGGGTGTGTGGATCTACTTGGATGTCCAGCTTGAGAGGAGGGAAATGGAAATTGTTTGGGTATTTTGTAGCAGATGCTTTGCTTGGGCTAGGCTCTTTTGATCTAAATGAAAATCACCAGGGAACAGTGTTAATCGGTTGTATCAAAATCAAAGAGAATGAACACACACACAAGCACGCACACACGCACACACACACACACACACACACACACACACACACACACACAAACACAAGTGTATTCCCACACATCTCAATGTAAGTGTGAGCAGTCTGTTCCTCTGGTGGTGACCCATGCCCTAGAAGTGCCATCACTTTGATCTTCCTCAGCCCTGGCATTGTTCACAACTGGTTGGCACGGCACCTCTAATGGAAGTAGGCAATCCAGATGTGGGTGTCTCTTAGAGGAGAGAGGAAAAGAATGAGAATCAGAAACTGTTTGCATATGCTGCACATTTAAACAGCTTAAGAAGAGAAAAGACCTTAAAGACCATTAAAATAGCTGGTTAGCCATAAGTTAAGTTCCACAGTTGGGCAAAAAACGAAGGATAGTGAAAGTGAAGCAACCCATCTGAGACAGTTGCATGCTGGGAATATGTTGTGGCTCGGCTAGAGATGCAGATGTTCTTATAGCCCATTCATTGCATGCTCTTTCACACTATCCTCTAATTTATACTTGCCTTTCATTTCACTCCTCTCCTGAGGTTTGGCCTTCACTTGCACGCTTTTCTGGAAATTTCATTTTACAGTCAGAAAAGAACAGCATTAGCATGGCTGTGCAATTAGTAAAAAAAAAAAAAAAAAATCTCTAATACAAACCAATCAAACACACGCACACAGACACACAAAAGTGTTATATTGAACCACAGTGCTTTTCCCTGGAGTAATGCCACCAGAATCATTTTTTATGAAACATTAACATATTTCATTAAGAAGTGATAATGAGTGTGATTATTCTTTAATTGCTGCAAGTAAAGGGCGCAGTCATGCTCTGTTATGATAACTCCCAATACTGTTTTGTTAATGTAAAAATGTTTTATATTCACCCTGTAGCTAACATTTTGTAAACTGCTGCAGTTTTAAGACTGCTAAATGGTTTAAATAAATCAATCTTTCTATATTTATCAAAAGTTCGGAGGTCATAGTTTACCTATATGTAAAACGCATTTGCAGCTGCACAGCTAGCACACTGAGTATCTGGCACGCTCATCTGCAGCAACTGCATATCCAATGGTGCGGGCAACTGGCGTGTGACCAATGAGCTAGCCCAACATCAGAGCCCACCGATGGGGAGTGGCCTAGCCTATAAATAACCCCTGAATTCGCAATTACTATAGTGCAGCTGGGTACGCAATAATCGTTCCCTCCCTCAGGGAACTGAGGTTACGATAGTAACCGAGTAGTTCCCTTTTGAAGGTCACTCTGTATTGCGTAGCTATACGCAGTGGGGACGCCATGCAAAACGCTGCACCCTAAGTAACTGGTTGCACTGCAACTCAGGACCCCTGATCTAACAGAACAAGCCAGAACCCAATATATATATATATATATATATGACAGACCAGACACGTTTTTATAACCTTCCGAAGCAGGTTTATTCACTCACCTAAAGGATTATTAGGAA
This sequence comes from Pimephales promelas, assembly GCF_016745375.1. Next base: position 1,923,432 of record NW_024121122.1, on the reverse strand, counting down.
CACCATACCATGCTGAAAGCACATGCAGGGCACGAAGCTCCCATTCCACCACATCCCAAAGATGCTCTATTGGGTTGAGATCTGGTGGTCATACGTCGCCCGCGCCATTGGATGTGCAGTTGCTGCAGCACAGCCTTTTAGCGTGCCAGACGCTCAGTGTGCTAGCTGTGCAGCTGCAAATACGTTTTACATATAGGCTTCAGTAAATCGAGGAAAATTAGTTATTTTACATTGTAATAATATTCCACAATATTACTTTTTTTATTGTATTTTTGATAAAATAAATGCAGCCTTGTTGAGCATAAGAGATTTTGTACGACCCCGAACAAGATTCTATCAAAAGTAGAACTCTTTCTTTATTTCAAAACCAAAATATCCATTTTAATTTAATTCAGCGACAATTAACAACCCCATTACATTTCGTGAGCAGCGCTTTACCTTCAGCTAAATCTCAGAGTCAACCATCTCCAGGCTGACCTGTACATGATATACTGCTTTGATTGTCATGAGAACTGAATCAAAGTGACATACATGAATCCGATCTGGATTTCAGCTTGTATTTGAAGTAGAAAACAGGATCTTCCTCTGAGAGTTCCTCCATCAGCTGTATCATCAAACCTCCACTTCACATCAACATGAATAAGATTTGGAGGACTCATTTGTCTCACACTGACAACCTGACACAGTCTGATCTCACACAATCCCTGACACATCCTGCTTTTCCATCTTCTCCTTAGGGGGACTATTAGGTTTGGTGGTGGGGATGGGGGGAGTCAAAGAACAATTAGGGTGCCTGATTATTCTAAGATAAAAAGAAATCATCCATTTTGTGCCATATCCTTGTCAGGGGAAATTTGACGTCTTTGCGACCTGTTCATTTCAAAAACTTGTTTTGAAATGTTTTGTTTCCCTCATGGTCCCCAAATGTAAAATTATAAACTGAAAACAAAATCATCAAGGTCATCTTTCTGATGCTGTTTGTGTTGCACCATTTCTACAGCCATATTTTTCACTTGCATTATGACTCTGGTATATGAAATGATGTAATTTGGAGCATAATGACCACCAATTGTGTAGTACGCACCCAAGTCTATTTGTCTTATTTGTTCTCGATGCAACATGACTCTGCATTAAAACAGCACAGTTTGACTTGCTCCCAGCAGTCAACATAAATCCAGCAGAAATGAGACTATTTTCCCACCCAGAATAAATGCCTGCCATTAGGCTGTCTGACTGGCTACGGCTGACATGAAATATTTCCTTTTTCTCATGACTTGGAGGGACTTTGTTAACTTCCTCATGACTCTCTGTGTCTTAAGGCCAGTTTGGAGGGTCGACCTACTTTGGAGAACAATTTTCAATCTTTTTTTTTTTCTTTATCAGATCTCCAGATAGGCCTACTGCTGGACAACAAGTTTCAAAGCCAACAAAGGGACAATTTATACCTGACTGTTATGGGCTTTCTCGCTGTGAAGTTATGAGCTGTCGCAGTGGCGACAAGAGACATCTTATAAAAATAAAGTGAAAATATTTAGGGAAGAGAAGCTCCAGACAGGCAAAAGAGACCCTATAGTATAGCATCGATTGCAAACTCACTGCTTAACCGACAGCTTTAATGTGTGAAGAAATGCTTAACATTGACCAAACCTACAGCAGAAAAAGTGTTTGAATGTCTGTGACCATCGTAACAAACCCCAGAGTATGTTGCTGGAAGTTAGGCAATAGACATAGAGATAACTTTTTTTATCATGACTTCATGGTAATTCTTTTATATTGAGCTGTTTGATCTTACAACTGGAATACAGACTTCAAAGGCCAGTTGAAAGTAGACTAAGAAGTTTGATTTGCAATAAAAGACCGTGGAATCAAGTGTGCTGAAAGGTATTATGTGAGACAGCACAGAGAAAAGAGGCATCTGATATTACAAAGAACTTTTAAAAAATATTCCAAATATCCAATCTGTAGAAACCATCAAAGTTTTCACTACAAAGCCTTGCAATTCATCATCAAAGAGCTCAGAAATACTCGTAACAGATGCTTTGAAATTCTGGGACACTGTGTTTATATGATACTTTTTGTTCTTTGGTGAAATTGGACACAATCCCAATATACAGTGTAAGAAGGCGAGGCTGTCAAATGCTTGGAGGTATACATCAGCTAAAGACTCTGCTGGTGTTCAGACTAATTCAAAGAGGCATTGTGAGGCTTTGTAACTTCTTACCATGGAGCAGACCAGTGATTTAGGTCAATGGCATCCCAGAGCAGCACCCTGCCTTGGAGAATCTGGACCGTTTGCCTTGGACAGAGGCCATCTGAGTGAAGTCAAGCAAGTTCCACCCTGTTCAGACTCCCACTGAGAAAGAGGGAGAGCAAGAGATGGGTGTACAATGACCTAAAACCATGACTGAGATCACAAAAAATGAATAATGCTGCCATTTTGGTCAGGAAGAAGCTGGTAAAACAAAGATTCAATAAGTAAGGGATAATGCATAAAACCATTCAGTACTCCGTATCATTCACAATATTGATAGGCTCACTGTATTATGCTGTTTATTACATAGCTACTCAATAATTTGAGAAATATTTACTCTTTATATTTTAAAGCTTCTGCTAAGACAAAAAAATCATTACAATGTACAAAATAATCAATGAACACTGTAACAATATTACAATAATATTACCATTGAAGTTGATGCATGGTGTGATACAAGACATAAAAGTCGATCCGGTTTCATTTGCGAGACCACTTAATATAAAGATTGACCAATTAGAATGAAGTACAGTATGTGTAATATATTAATTAAGCATAAAATAATAGAACAGTTAGTACACTAACATGTTTCAAAAGTTATGTTGTATATAAAAAGGAGAGGGCATTTTACTTTTATGTTACTTTTTACTTGATTATTCCTCATAAACACACTTGGATTCATAATTTAATATATTTGCACAGTTTCTATTTGAATTTACACAATTTAGATTCAATTTACATTAGAGTCTTCGGTAACACTTGCTTTTACAGTACAGTAATGTGTATTTACAGTGTACTTACCTAGAAAGTACTGGCTAATGTAAGGTAAGTACATGGTTAGGGACAGATAGGTTCAGGGTTAGTACCTAATTCTTAACCAGTAATTGTAATTACTATTATAAGTACATATGTACATGTAAAAGGAAGCGTTAGTGATGATATTTCTGTCCATAGAGATATATGCGCAGAGTCGAAGTGCTCCCAAGACGAGAGAGGTACTGTATGTATCAACTCATCTTAAAAAAAAATGGGAAAAAATGGTGGAGTATCCTTTAAACTTTTTATTTTTTTTTAAACTAAATATTTTTCTACTGAATGATGCTTTTAATTACTAAAGAGTGCAGTAGCTATACCCCCCAGCTATATATAACACATATTCAGAAAATGTGAAAAAGTCAGCAGATTCTGTCAGAGCCTGACCATAGCGTTCTTTGTTACACACATTATTTCTCCTGCTATAATACATTTCTTGTTCCTTAGACTAATTCTAATAGTTTGGCTGTCATATACACCTAATACCTTTTTTTTTTTTTTTAATGAAAGGAGGAAATATTTTAGATTATTTAACACCGGGGGATTGAAGGGATTTACTAAGAGCCTTCCTTCCGTTTCAGCAGTTTATAAAGAGCAACAGGAGTTATAAAAGCAGACTAACACCCTATGTATGCCATGCGCTGCGTCGTCCCCATGCCAAGACAAACAGACATTTTCCTCACATTAGACTAACTGAAGCAAAGGGTGCTGAATGCACATGGTCTATTCACAGGGAACTCTCCTAATGAAGAGGGACATCTAGTTAAAACTTTCCAGGAGCTGGCTTGGAAAAGGGCGGAAACTTCTCCTTTTCAAAATGAGATCCTTCCACTGTGTTAGGCATCAGTGGTTTCCTAAATTTGTAAACCTTCAACCATTAAAGAGTAAACTGACCCCAGCTGTTGTTTTTTCTTCTCCTCTCTCCCCCCCTTTTCTCGCTTCTCTGAACAACCACATCACTGATGTGGATTAGAGAGCCTGGAAAGTGGTGTTTAGATGTGAATGGCACATTTTGTGGACTGCTGACTTGTAATATGGAAGTCTTTACATGTGGTTTGTGACCCTATTTTCAGTAAGGTCAAAGAGGAATGAGGGGAAAATGGAGGAAGCATGCACTACTCTCCAGAGCCATTAGGTCTGTATAACTAACAAAGAGATGGTCTGTTTGTAATGCCGGGTACCTTGCAGACTAAAAGATGAATGCAAGACGGCTAGGGTCAAACAACACAATGTCAAGACACAGGGTCTCTTGCTTTCTAGCACACTGTCTCTCAGGTGTTCTCTGGTTAGTTTACCCCTCACAATTCAGGGGAAGGAGAACTGAAGGGCTGGGACTATGTTCTCATCATTTGGGCTGCTTCTAGAATGACCTCCGTGGATTTGGGTGGTCTGATGAAAACATAGTTCTTATACAAGCATGAGTAATTGCAAAACTGACTCATTTGACAGCGATGTCCAAAAGTCAAACTCAATAATGAAGGGTTTTTTTTTCCTTGAAGAAGTGAACATTTTCCAGGCACATGCCCCTTCAGCTCCACCTTCTTGTGATTTCTTTAGCTACACTGTGCTGTGTGTTTTTCTCCGTTGTTACAAAGACCTGATTCAAGGCGCAGTCCAAGGTCAATAAAAGCTCTCAATAAAATGTCTTGTGTGGGGTTCTTTGTATCCAGCTGGAATAGCTCAAAATAACTATTATCAATTTATCGTCATAATGCATGTCAACAATAGAGAAAAAAAGCAAGCAAACATAGAATATAAATTATTAATGATGATATTAACCCTTTGATGCGCAAGCTATGGACACCTCTTCTACTGCACAACATAGGTCCAAAAAGACCCGTATTCTTTTCCTATATTATTTAATGAATGGCCTGCCATTTTCTTTTACCTTTTGAAATCACTTTATTTGAGCATTTAATATTTTATTATCTATAAATTTCATGATTTATGAATATTCAAAATATCTTTTTTCAATTATCACAAATTCATTTATTTTCTTCTTTATTCATTTATTTCCTAGGTTTTATGTTGATACATCAAGTAAAAAAAGACCAGATAGAGGGCAGATATAGAAAATGAAAACTCTATTTCTATTTCGGTTCCATGTTGTGCATCAATTAACAATAATTATATTTGTATATACTAGTGCTGTAAAATTGATTAATCGTGATTAATCGCATCTAACATAAGTTTTTGTTTAATTTTTGTATATATATTGTATATATGTGTGTGTGTATATGTATGTATGTATATACAGTATGTAAATACATCGATTTTATAAGATTAATCGATTTGACAGCACTATTATATATATATATATATGAAGAGTTCAGATGCAAAAGCCTCTAAATGCCATTTGAAATTTTCTTCTTTAATGATGATTTTTATCAAACTTGTATATTTAAGTTCAGTAATTTCACTTAAATAACAATTAATAGGTAATTATCATTGCCATTTAAGTGAAATCACTGAACTTAAATTTACAAGTTTGATAAAAATCTTCATTAAAGAAGAAAATTTCAAATGGCATTTAGAGGCTTTTGCATCTGAACTCTTCATATATATATATATACATGATAATCAATTAATAATTATTAATATACAGTATTTGTTGGCATAGAAAGACATGAATACAATTTTGTATTTGTATTTTATATGTACCCAAATTTATATAAATTCATTGAAATAAGTGCCTAAAAAAGCCGATATTTGCTATAGTCAAGTCACCTTTATTTATATAGCCCTTTATACAATACAGATTGTTTAAAAAAGCAGCTTTAGTAATAAACAATGATGCACACATTACATTATGCTGTATTCTAGACAGTTTACAGTTATTCTAAACATTATTGCTCATGATGGGCAATATGAATGTGTTTATATACTTTGTTAGGGAGACAGATTTGACCTAACGTCCATTTCCAATTTAAAGCCATTTTGCGTATATCTTTTGTTTTTACACGCAGTTAGAAACACATGTAAATCTAAACTCTTTACCAGTCACGTCAGTGCAATAGGCAAAAGGAATAAATGATGGCCTGAACTGAAAATACCATCAAGGAAGTTGTGGTAGAGTGGAAGTTCCTCTTTGGAAAGAATAATAAATATGACTAGATCTCATTTATCTCAGTCTAATACGTTCACATTGGGTCTCTTTTGCTTTATGAGTGAGTTTCTGTGATATTATTTGAAAGCCACTTATTCAGAGCATTAGATGAAAGGCATAGCAGTTGTTTATGTCTACATTTTGTTTTTTCATGATCTAAAGTGTAGTGAAAACATTTTGAGGAGTTTGTGTCCTCACTATGCAATATTCGAAGTCATTCACTTTATTTTTGAAAGTTACTTTTATTAAATAGCAGCAGGGTAAGCAGAGTATGTACTCTATGGTCAGCACTATGCATATTGTGTGAAAGGATGAAACAGCATCTGTCAGTGTCAGATGGTTGTGAGAGTCCAGTAGGCTCAGCTCAACAGGGACTTCCTCTAGACGGATTACCCATGAATCTTTTGGAGTGAGTGACCTCTCTGAGTGACCTCTCTAAGATAATGTGCGAATGTGTGAGACCATCAGGCACCAGGCACCTTACTCACATCCGCTTTTTTCATGCATTACCTTGCCAGACATACAGTAAGGGCGCAGTAAGTTATTTTTACTGTTAAAGGGATAGTTCACTTTGAAATTAATTTTTGATTTGTTTTAGCTTACCTCAAGGTCATCCAAGATGTAGGTATCTTTGTTTCCACAGTATTTTCAATTTTGATATTTTCCGGTCAAACCGTTGTTGTCAATCAGTCATATACTGCAGTTTTAGGGGGTCCACCCTGGGTTCATCTCAAAGAGCATGCACAGAGAAATCAAAATTAAACATGATTTAATGACTTGTAAATGTAAGTACACATTGATGGCCAAAGACATGAAACGAACGGTTTGTGTGAGAAAACAAACAGTATTTATATCGTTTTTTACCTTGTGTAACTACAGCCATGTCCAACTGATCTGAAAGTGAACTATCCCTTTAAGTGAAGCATTATGGTATTATTCAAGATCAAAAACTATTCTTGGTAAAAATATTTTTGCAAAATGTGAATAATTTGTCCCTAAAAAAAAAATCAGGATCATTACTTTTGACTTCGAATTCATAAATTCCAGCACAATCACTTAATATGCCTCGTAATAAAATTAAGGTTTTTGAGGAAACATTCCAGACTCCAACGAGGTCCTCGTTGGAGTCATGCAGCTTCAAAGGGCTCTAAACAAACCCAGCCGAGGAGTAAGGGTTTTATAGCGAAACAATTGGTCATGTTCTCTCGCACTCTCACTCAAAATAGAACATTTTGTGTGAATTCTATTTTTCATTAAACAGTATTAGGTGGTAAAAATAGGGCACAAGTGGCAGCATTTCTTGACCTCTTTGAGTGAAGGACATCGTTGAAGCCTTGGCTAATTCCCAGCCGGTCCAGCTCAGCCCTCCATAGACTACACAGGTCAGTGTTTATGAGAATGTGCACATGAGATCATGCATCAGCACATTGCAAAACAAGGCTGTAGCTCTAAGGAGAAGCTAGCTAGCTAGCTATCTATCTATCTATCTATCTATCTATCTATCTATCTATCTATCTATCTATCTATCTATCTATCTATCTATCTATCTATCTATCTATCTATCTATCTATCTATCTATCTATCTAGAACAGTTCTAGTTACTCAAGCAATTATGAAACTATGGCTTCTCCTGTTTTTAGTTGAACATTAATTGCATTTGCCTTGTTTCAGAAGCAAACCACTTCTTATTTTCTTCCCTTCTTTTTTTTCTTCCCCACACTTAAGACCTTCTCATTAACCGAGATCCTTAATCCCCAGGCTATAATCACCCCAAACTCACTTGACTGATCTACAACTGTTAACACAAAGCTATTGCTAAGTATGTGGGATCTTTATTGCAGTGCTTAAAGGCAATGCTGCATTTATATTCCTCAAACATTCTGATTGTTCAAATCCCTTAAGATTTAAACATTGAGCTTCCACAATTTATCCAGCCCATAGTTCTTAAATCATGCTTTTTTTTGTTGTTGTTGTTGTTGTTGTTGTATTTTCAGCTTTGATGTGCAATCAATTTTTCTGATCACACTTTAGTTTGGGGAACAACTCAGACTTCTCTTTTAACTAAGACTTTTTCCTTCATAGTTAGTAAGGTAGTTGTTGTAGTGGCTAAGTTTAGGTATTGGGTATAAGGGATGTAGAATAAGCCATTAATACATAGCCTATGATAGCCAATTTGTTAGTAATATAAGAAACTAATTAAAGGGTTAGTTCACTCAAACATTATTTCATTAATTCCTCATGCTGTTCCAAACCTGTTAGACTTTCTTTCATCTTTGGAAAACATTTCTTTTTAATGAAAAATAGCTTTCTGTACTCTCCATAGTCAGCTATATGCAACTACCACTTTGAGGCTTCAAAAAGTTCATAAAGAGAGTTTAAGTCCAAATTTTAGGAATAGAATCAATCATGTTATATGATGAACAGATTAAATGTTAGCTTTTATTCATATAGAACAATGCTGCAATGTTGTAAAACAGAAGCTCAACCGAACCTGATTGACACGTGAGAACAAACCTCATTGACTCTTCAGAAAATGAACTGTTTGAACTTGGACTCATTTCACATGGATTCATTTTACTATCTCTTTGAGAACTTTTTTTTTTTTTTTGCGTCAAAGTGGTAGTTGCATAGCCATTAATGGAGAGACAGAAATAGCTCAGATTTCATTAAAAATATCCTCATTTGAGCTTGGAAGATGAACAAAACATTCTTACAAGTTTGGAACGACATGAGTGAATGACAGAATTTTCATTTTCATGTGAACTAACCCTGTAATAGTAAGAAATTGGTTCCATTGTTCTCAGGATAGAATGTTCTGTCGTTCAAAATGTAACTGGTACTCATGGTGTCATCATAATATTTACAAACTAAATTGGTCTGCTTTTTTAACAAAGTTTGAGGTTGATTTTTATATATAAACTCTTTTAAAGATGTAAAAAAATAGGATACAAAATATTTACATTTGTTTTTATCTTTTACAATTTAACTTATTCCTGTGATAACAGCTGCATTTTCAACATCATTATTCAAGTCTTCAGTGTCACATGATCCTTCAGAAAGCACTAATATTCTGATATGGTTCTCAAGAAACATTTCTTCTTCTTAATTAGGATAACCAATGTTTAAAACAGTTTTAAAGAAAGTATTATCACAACTTCTGTTTTATGCCAACTTTAAACTCTAAGGCATATCTAAAAACTGGTTTATTAATTTGATCTTTTTCCATTATGGCATTTCAGGAAATGCAAATCTAGTCAACTGATAATGTAGCAGGACTGGAACAACACTTTCAAGTTTTAAATTGTCAGCTCCTTGAGATTGAATCCAACCGTAACCCACTACCTGAGTAAAATGTGATTTTCTCTCACATGTGCGACACACGATAGAGTGTGGCCTTGACCGCTCTGCCATCTTGTCTACAACACTTCAGAAAGTCAAAGGTCACTTATATTAACTTAGTTTGGATTATGAAAACAATATTAGATGTATTAACCTTCCAGGACCCTGAATACTTATACGTGCCTATGAAGTGCATGCATTATTCAAAGACTAGAGGCAAATGCAGTACAGTCTACACTTTACCCTCTATCTGTTCTAATTGGACATGACAGATTAAGGTTTTCAAAGACAAATGGCCTTTCCCTGCCCCTTCGGAATAAGCTTATCAACCCTAACACACACACACACAAACACCACACATTGACATGATGTGTGAGACAATGTGACCGTAATGTTTTGTGCGGTAAAAGCACCGAATGTTCTAGAAAGGGATTACAGTCCCTGCTTATGAGTTATAAGTTATGCATATTCAGTGCTAAAGGGAATCAAACCACATCTGACTGTTGCTTTTAGTGTGTTACAGTTTGGACTTGTTCTAGTGGAATAAATGTTTTTAAGTGGGCATGCTGTTACTTGTGTATTTTATAAATATAAAACTGTGTGCACAAAGTTTCCCACATGATCAAAACCTGCATGATCAGGCATAATAGTAGAATTGTGCAAATTTAAAATATTTGAACAATTTTAAAGTAATATAGGTTGTATTATTCAGGATGTAAAAAATGATAATTTGTATATACACCACCATTCAAAAGTTTAGAATCAGTAAGATTTTTGTTTAAAGAAATTAATACATTTATTTATACGAATTTTACGAAGTGGATAATTTTTTTTACGATTTTTGCTATATCTTACATATTTTCCAGGTGGCCCAATTCATATGCATTTGTACGAATGACCTACCCCTGACCCCGCCCCTAAATCTACCCATCACGTGGGTTTAGACAAATCATACCAATTAGCCACCTTTTAATCACTTGTAAAAATTGGTCGTGTTGAATCAGCATATCAGCATATAATAATTTCTGAAGGACAGTGAGACTGAAGACTGAAGTAATGATGCTGAAAGTTCAGCTTAATGAATAAATTACATTTAAAATATAAATTTGATTTAAATTGTAAAAATATTTCACCATTTTTGATCAAGTAAATGCAGCTATGGTGAGCTTTATTAAAAATCAAAGCAAACTAAATAAATTCATAATAATAATCTTACCAACCCAAACATTTTGAACAGTAGTGTAAGATTTTTGTTGATCTAAAACGTGACTGCTTCATGATGACACAAGCAGTAGAAAGGCAAACTGTCATAATCATTGATTAATGCCACTCAGATGTCAGGTCATTACTTTACCCAAAACCACAGCCAGTTCCTGGAGAACCACAGAGCACCTACCATGTAATTATCTAAATAAGACCAAGCCCACAGTGCAATGCTCATATACGCACATCTGGTTAAATACATTAATGCTTTGTTCCCAGACAATTTGCAGCCATGATTTTTTTTTACTATTAACTGTGACCGTGAATTTCCCTAGCATCTGTAGAAAATGCAGACCTGTGCTAATGAAGAGTTTTCCCGGTTTCACAGAAAAGGCTTAAAGGAGTAGTTCTGTGATGCACGTTCTTGACTCTCCTGTTCAAACTCGTTCATGAAAATGAAGTAATCGTCATTTTACCGTTTGGAGACAAGTAAAGTGCATTATATGGAGAAAAATCCTGGAATGTTTTCATCAAAAACCTTAATTTCTTTTCGACTGAAGAAAGAAAGACTTGGACATCTTGGATGAAATGGGAGTGAGTGAATTATCAGCAATTTTTTTTATTTTATTTTTTTAAAGTGAAATACTCCTTTAAGCCAAGTTCCAAATTAAAATGCATGTTTGAGCTGTTTTAACTGAAAGCTACCGTCATATCTGACAATGCACTGACATATCTTAAAATGTCGAAATATGCCATTGATTTGTCTCAAAGTGCACAGATTTTTTTTCTAAAGGTATGTTTACAAAATCTACTTAAATGTCCTAATTGAACTAAGGCCTAATCCTAGCTTAATCTAAACCCTGTCTGTGAAACCAGGACTTCCTGTTATTATTCTCATGAAATAATAACAACCACTGTTTAGTAATGACCTCTAACAAAGTATTAGAGTATTAACTAATATAACCAAACTATATTGCAAAAATTTGATTTTCAACAAAGCAAGCGTTTTGATAGCAGAACCACTGTGTTCACATTTGTCAGGGAATAAATCCATGAATGTCTAGGTCTCTCTGATTTGAGATGGGTTAGAAGAAACTATTTTAACAGAAAAAAAACCCCCACTTCACATCACTATAAGACTCCAATGTACGGGGATCTGACGATGATCTGAACTGACACATACATTTCAAGATGTAAACCTTCAAGAGATGATGAAGAACACCCTTTACAAGCATTCTTTAACATCTCTCAGGAGTCTCATGAAGATAAACTTGGTGATTTCCATTTCTGTGTGCTGTTTAACAACATCAAGGCACTTTCACATGACACACACACAAAAAATGCAGATTTTCATCCCCTCTGTCAGAACGCACACAACAGCTTTTCTTTTAAAGATGATCTCAAAGCCTCCTTACAGTAGGTGGCTTGTTAAATTGGTTTGACAAATGTGAGGAATCTGTGATCAAAGTATGAAAACAAGTAGCAAAAATATTACATCAAAAATAATAGTCTGACAAAATGACAGCCGAAAAGGTCATCTAAGTCAGAAGTCATAAAAATAATGCAGCATGTCTTGTTTACTCAGCTCCTTTTTCCATGAATTCAAAACTGAATTTGTGATGATTTGTGAATAAATCACATTGTCTTCATTTTACACCAATGTCATGGTTTGTTATATTGTTTCAGCATTCACGTAATCTACTCCATGCAGTTGTGGTCATTCCACCTACCTTTTAAATCTAATTACACTCCCAATGGCTAAAGACAGATTGCAGTAAATAGTTCAAAGTTATAGGTTCCCTGGCAGTGCTTTGCAATTCTGTGACAACTGCAGATTGCTTGAACAAACCAATGCTTTACGTGCCATTTGGAAAAACCCACAACAATTTTAGTTAACCGTTTAATGGTAGTGGAATATGTTACTGGCAGTTCTATGTCCCTTTAACTTCTAAAAAGTCTATTTACATGAACATCTAATAGTTCTCAGAATATTTTGTCTCCAGTCAAAATAACGATCTTAATATAAAACAACAACACAAATGTATGAATATCTCTACAAAAGGGTGACTAACACTGAAAATACTACAGCGATTATGAAAGGGGAAAAAATATTCTTACATGCCAAAATTTTCATACCAAAAACAATAATGACATAGAAAAAGTTGACAAAGGACAATTTGAAATGTATTTACACAAGATTCACTTTTGTATTTTAGTGTTCTCTCTTGAATGAAGTCATTCTCATAAGAGTCTATAATGAGCTCTGGTTTAAAAAAAAGATGGACATCGTTATCTTTCCTGGAATATTTTGTAAGAATAATTAATGAAAATGTCTAATTTCATTTCACAGATGAGTATAGGCGACGAAATGCTGGCTTAATGACAGTTTAGTCAATTTCTTTGGGATGCTATTGAGGAGAATGTTCATGTCACCTCAAAAAATGTCCTTGGATCACTGAAAGTGGATGCATAGTCAAGGTCCTTTGAAATTTAATTATTTAATTTATGTAAAAGAACATGCCAAATCCACATGTTCCCCCAAGTAATAGCAAGGCTTTCTAGTTATCCTTGAATACCTCATTTTCTGAACCTGCAACAAATCACAATTTACCTCTCACCAATGTATACGCACATTGCTCACAAACCTCCACACACAGACAAGCAAGACCGTGTCCAATTTTCCTCCAAATCCTCCACGCTCTCTTCTTCATGGGTCAATTCTTTATGGATTTGTGAGCCCAAAACCAGTGGAACTGAAGGCTTAGATAAGTCAAGATTAAAAGATATCCAGCGCTGGGTTTCATTAGTTTGCAACGTCAGGGTAAAAACTCGAGCTCATTTATGCACAAAACAAGACATATTCCCTGGGTGAGTCAGTGGGGGGCCAGTGTAGCTCTCTCTTGCTGGGACCGCTTTAGTCAGAGTCATTTTTACACACACAGCTACACTCCTCATGGTGCTCCAGGGGGACATCCGTTAGAGTCTTTTGGAGTCCCCGACTCCCTGCCCTGTGTTTCAGCATCAGAACCTACACAAAAACAGACAAACATAGATAGAGACGGCAATACACAAACACACGAAATGATTCAAGCACTTAAACATATAAGAACTTTACCATTTACACCCAATGGGTCTCATTTACCAACCATGTCCAAATCATGATTTACACGTACATTATCTCTAAACTCAAGTCTAATTTTGGAACCAACTCAAATTAAAATGTGCCACAAGCGTGTATATTAATATATACAATGCAACTGAATCATGCTGTTCAGCCCAGTTTCTGAAGGGAGAGTTCTGCTTCAGAAATGTCACAGTACATGTTGGAATCCATGTTTCCCTCAATGAAGCTCAGCTCCCCAGTGCCAGTGGCACTCATGCAGCGCCAGACCATGATGCTACCACCACCATGCTCGACTGTAGGCAAGGCACAACTTTCTTGGTACTCCTCACCAGGGCGTCTCATCAGACCATAGGAGATGGTTCCAGTAATTCATGCCAGGT
>NW_024121122.1:1794276-1903096 GCF_016745375.1 Pimephales promelas | reverse complement strand
GCGATATCAATAATTCAATAATTATGAGACACCAATGAGTCATCAATGCACTCACAGTGCACTGCCACGTCACAGCCTTTGACATGGACACGAAGAATATTTTTAACCCGGAAGACGAAAAAAGTGGAAAAAAAAAAAAAACGTACTATTAAATCTAACTAATATGGTCTTCAATGGTGTTCAACACACACAATGCCACTGTTAAAATCTCAGAAAATTTGGTTTGGGGTTTCATGACCCTTTAATAAGAGAATGCATGGTTTTGCTATATGAGTTAACGATTGACATTGGCTTATCTACAGGATCAATTACCCTGTCCACCCTGTTTGAACTCGAACACACAATTAAAGAAGCAACGCTGATACCGATGGTGTTGGGCAACCTACAGGAAGCCACATTTCTGCACACAGTTCAACTCTGCTTCACTGCCTGAGGCATCCGTGGCATCTGTCAGCATGTCCTTTTTCCAGAAGCTTAATTCAGGCAAACTAACATAATCCCCCTGTGAATGACACGTCCAATGCCGCACTCTAAAACCCAGGTAACAAGTGAGGAGTGAGTTGGCATGGTTACCTTTGTGTAAAGGACATGGTGTCAATGGAAGGTCTGAGATTTCTACAATGATAAAAATTGCATTGATGCCACGAACAAAGTGTAATTAAGGTCACCAAGACAGACTGATTGAGAGCATCTAGGGCAAGCACTGAAAAAAAATGTCTGTCAGTACAAAAATACTGTATGTGGGCATTATAACAAGGAATGAAAAACCTTCTTTAGTACTTAGTTTGATGTGACATATTTACTATATACCCAAACAATACTTATAAACCCACATGAATGCGAGGAGTAAAAGAATAGGTTTCTTCAAAATAAAACAAATACAACACGTTGTTTCATTGCCTTGTCATCATACAAAAACAAACAGTTTAGTCAGATTTACAAATGTATGACTCTAATAAGCCAGTTATTTTATTGTCCTTGGACTCAAGAACTCCCAATTGACCTGTTTGTATCATTATAATAGTGAATTAACATCTGACTTACTGAACCTCAAGTCACCATTACTTTCACTTGCGTCTGACATGAACTAAATTATTGTGTTGTGTACTTTAATATATCTTTAGTCATAATTCACTAAAGATGTAAATAAACTGCTCTTGAACAACAACAATAAAACAAAATATTTTAAAAAAAAAGTGCACAGTTACAATGACCTGCTAAAAAACTGACCATCGCCTAAACTGGAAGCCAGTTTTCAGCATTGAAGGACAGCTGAATGTAAAGGTCTCAAAAGCAGTCACAATGACCTCTACATTCAGCTGTCCTTCCATGCTGAAAACTGACTTCCAGTTTTGGCGCTGGTCAGCAGTGGGGAATGGAAACCATTAACAGCTTGTGAATGTAAGGCAATCTTTCAATATGTCAATTAAAGAGCCTCTGAGCCTTGGTCTTTAAAGCCACAGCCAAACGTCCCTTCTGGATAAAACCGCACTTGTGCAACTTTGCTAACAAGACTAGACATTTAGGACACTTTCAGACATAAAACATGGGATCATATATTGAAATGTAACATATTAAAAGAAAAAAAAAGCATAAATCAGTCACATTTAAGGCACCTTTGCTCCTACATAGTCCTCTTTTATATCATATTATTTTATAACAGATGCATTGATTTTAAGTTAAAATATTATCTGAAAAATAATGGCCTCATTTATGTTCTGCAGCTTGACAACAAGATGTTGCTTGCAGGTCGTAGGGTTCTGTTAGACTACAAGGAAAATGGCTTAACAGATGGACATGAGTGCCCAGACTCTGATGTCTGCCAGTAGCCCGTCAGAACACACATGAGAGCAGTCAGTTCTCTAGAAAATCAAATAAAAGTGCAGAGGTCTCTCAAAAATGTGGGTGATTCACTGTGGACATTTTTTTGGTGAAGGCCATGCTTGGTGGCATGCCAATCATACACAGTGGTTAGCAAGAGGAGAAGATACATTTCCAAATATCTAACAATTGGTATTGTATTTGAAATTATACACCTTATGTAATTCAATAATACTTGTGGTTGTCCTGAACAAATTCTGCTGAGAGGAAGGTCTGGCCAACAAAACCACAATCTACAATTACTTTAAAAACAAGTGTCAAATTCAAATACAAAGCTTCTTATATACAGTACAAGTCCATATGGTATTCACACTGCATGTCAACCTTTTGAAGAGAAGCTGTTGCCAATTTAAAATGGTTTACAAAAAAAAGGTTTTTGCCTCAGCAACCATGCTACTCAAACCTGTCACTCTGCTTGGCAAGTGATGCTGCATTGTAAGAACAATATATAATCGGCCTCCTTATATCATCTTCTTGTACATCTTCTGGTCAGAACACGGCAGGGGAGTGGAGAGTTCACAATAACAGCTTGTGATGCCATCCACTGAGGAAATGCTTTTCTTTGGTGAAGAACTTTTATGTCAGACTTGTTCAGGCATTGCAAAGTTAATGGTCTGAAGAAGAAAGATTCTGATGAATTGGAGTTCAGTGTGGCTTTATAAAGGCAAAGAGCCAATGCCACGGCTGGGTTTTTCTTCTTTTCCTTTTCTTTAGAACCTCCTGCACCCCCTGCAGTACCTGCTTGCCCCCCTTTGGCAGGCACATTGAGAACCACTGCTGTAGCAGATCTAGGCTAGTGGAAAGTTTAAGAGGAACTTAATTTAAATTATTTTATAATGTTTCCTGAGGTGCACTTATGTTAGAATTATTTTTACATAATAACAGTCATTATTTAGATATAAAAGCCATTTTCCAACCTGATTTCAGCCCTCTGATTTGAACTCCCTGTTGAGAGGAGTGTCTGCTGTGAGACTTCAATGTAAACGCTCACTGCTGATTGGCTAGCATCTTGCATATGAAATGAGTATTGCACGTGGAACTCTCGAAAACTGTCAAGATTAACACATTTTGAAAAGTATTGATTATAGCATTATATTTAGATCTAAAAGGTTGCAGCGATGAGTAGCCAATGACAGACAGTCTGTTGAGTGCATGATATCTGCACTTTCACAAATGCTTTCATCATAACTAACAGTTCAAACATGATATAAACAGCATGTGTAGACAACGCCATTGATTATAACAGTAACAATTAAAGAGCCCCTATCATAGCATTTGAATTGTTCCTATTTTTGTTTTGGGAGCTCCCAAAAACAGTTTAACATGCATGCAAGGATAAAAAGCACTTTATTAGTCTTATAATATGCATTTATTTTTACCCGATTTGCTCAACGACTCCCAAATGATTCGTTTGAGTGACGCGAATCTGCAGCGATTGGTCAAATGAACCAGTCAGTTGTTATTGGTAAACCATAGGCAGAGACTGTCGGCAATGGAACACCCATAACCAGGATTATAGCTTGTCAAGTGTTGAAAATTGTATATAGTGTTTGAACAAACGTTTTAGAAAAAGTGCACTTTCCACACGGTCCCTTACTCGCGTCTCCGTCAAGAGCGAGCCTTCCTGGTGAAACTCACATTGTGGCGGCTTTTGAGGGACAGTGCTTATTATATAGAGTGAAGTCATATTTGGCTAAGTCGTTTAGGAGGTAATTGCCATTTTTCAATGAATGTCTGGTGAATATCAAAAACCAAACTAACTTTACCCCGCTTAGAAGCTGCGCGGAGTGTACACAACACACACAACACAATATGACTATATTGTGCATGCTACAGAAAAAAACATAACAGCAAACATTATTAATAATACTTACAGATTGTGATTCGGAGGAGGACGAACCTGATCCATATACACTGGATACTGAGCCCTCCTTCAGGAACAGCCAGCTTGCGAATCCACATTTGAATTAATTTATGTTTTTGAATGATTCGTCATTAAAATGATGAGAACACAAGGATTGGGCTATACTGTTGTGGTATAGTTGCAAAATATGAACTTTAACCACTGATTTTTCACATGCTCGTTCCTGGGCAATGAAAACAAGTGGCTGAACTGTCTTTGCAATGTAGAACACAGCGTCTTCTCGACATGACGCTATTCAGCTGAAGTTTTTGAATGTGTTCTTGACTAGACTTCAAGTTTACACTCCCGCCTGCACACGCAGTTTTTGGGAGCGGCCAATGAGCTAAAGTTTTGTATCTACGTCACAACGAAACAGCTAATGACTCGTTTCAAAAACAATTCATTTCATAGACTCAGAGTCGACTCTCACTTTTGAAAGACAATAACTTTATATACGGTGCAATTTCAGATATAAATCTTTGCAGGATGTTTTCATTCCCTTAGAGCTATACTCCACTACATGAACAGTCATTTTCAAAAATCCATGATAGGTGCTCTTTAAAGGTGCTCTAAACGATGTCGGGTGATGTTTAAAGTATTTTCAAACAAAATGGAGGCTCATCTGCACTGACCCCCCAAACCCCACCCCCAGGGCATTCTTGTCAGTTATTGGCTGGAACAGTTTGTTATGTTTCATGGAGCGGGTCGCCACAGTTTGTTTTAGTTGCCATTTGTGGAGCCTGGGTTGTCTGCAGAGACAGCATTTTTTTTTAGGTTGTTTAGGGGACAGGCAGCTAACGGATAGTGAAGAAATGTTTGCTGTATGTGACCAAAAAATGTTTGGGCCTAAGAAAACGTGTGACATCGCTTAGAGCACCTTTAACATGGTTACTTGCATGTTGTGCCATTCCTGTCGGGTCCATTACTGTTCGCAAAGCCTGTGCCAAAATGCCACTGATTTATCAAAGAATCCACAGTGAAATGTCCCGAACAAACTAATAATGCTCCGAGACATTCACATAGCTGAAAAAAAGCACTTTCCTAGCATTAGGACTCTTTAGAAGGTAATGTTATTTTAGCAGAGTGATCCTGCATTTCTTTTATCTTCACATGCCACTAACAACCCAGTTCCTGACTCTCGTGAGAATCACAAAACATTTCTTATTTCCAGAGCTAGGTGCTGTTTTAATGACCTCTTACCTCAAACCCTTACCAGTTCCCCAAATCTCTACCTGAAAATCGCAGCTGGGGCTTATTTTCCCGCTTCTCTTTGTGGAAGTGGTGAAGGGGAGTTATTGCTTGTTTAAACAAAAAGTGCAGAGCTGCCCCCGAGATCCCAAGTTTCCAGTAGCTGAGGTTGACCACAGAGAAACAGAATTCGTCTGTTCCAACATGGCAGCCCGTTGCCACGGTGTACAAAGCCAAAAGCCAGCCAGCTACAGTAGGCCACTCATTTCCCTAAATTGTGTCATAAATGGGACTAAATGCAGAACTTTAAAGCAGCATATCTGAAGTAAACATTATCTAGCTAAGCATCAAGGGACAGCAAAATAAATAACTAAAAAAAATGAGTTATAAACACCAACACCATATAACAACACCATTAAGTGTCTTATGAGAAGTGCACTGAATTTGTGAGGTGAAGCAAATTAACACTTCCACAATGCATAGTGTTGCTCAACAGACTTTGCAGATGTTGTTTATGCTCAAACAGGAACATTACACACTAACTAAAGTTAGAAAAGTGCAATCATAATCAACCACCCCTTTAAGGCATGCTACCAGAGAGAAGCTGACTTTAACAGCGCTGAAGATAAATAACTGAAGGCTCTTTTAAGCATTTAGGAGCTAGAAAAGGAGTTCCATGAAATTGTAATTACCTGTCATTTAACAATGTATCATAAGACACGTGCTCACATAATTGTCATGTTGAAATGGCAATATTTATAGGACTGCCAAACAAAGTTTCATTAAAGTGAATATGACTTATTTTTGGTTTGTTGAAGATCTTCTGCCACACACTTTCAGATATTTAATGAGAACACAACATTTCAAACTCTTTAATGCACACAGAAAGACAATGCTCAATATACAACAACTGTCCACAAGGCTCCTAAATACAAATGTTTGGTGAGCAAGAAAACAAAAACTGCGCACACTGTGAGTCAGGGCTGAAGGAGTCAGTGTTGGAATTGTAGGTTCCAGCTTGACATCCTCCTCCACAAACACTATAAATAGACCTTGATTCAGCCACACCTCTGATGCGAGCTCTGTGTCCAGAAACCAGCCATAACACACCACCTTCTCTGCAATAATAGAGCATTGCTCAAAGAAAAACACACCACTGTGAGAATGTACTCATTTACACAACATTTTACATACAAACATACCTAATTTTATATCTAAAAGCCAAAAATGAAAATGTAATATAGGAGGAGAACCCCCTAAAAAATAGCAAAACGAAAAGTACAATTTTTTCACCATGCCATTTTTCAGGAGATCTCCTTAAAGCCACACCATTACACATTCACTAAAGGACATGAGCACTGATGCCAGAAACAAACTAAATTACATTTATACCACAGAGAAGGCTGGAAAACGGGCTCTTTGCTGGCCATAAAATAATAATGCAAAAAGAATAATGCATAAAGTTTTCAAAAGAGCAACAACTCATCCATCCATTCATCATCTTCTGCTTATCCAGGGCCGGATCACGGGGCAGCAGTCTATGCAGAGATTCCCAGACTTCCCTAGACACTTCCTCCAGCTCTGCCGGAAGGACACTGAGGTATTTCCGGGCCAGCTGGGAGACATAGTCCCACCAGCATGTCCTAGGTCTTCCCCGGGGTTTCCTCCCAGGGGGACTTGCCCGGAACAACTTCCTGGGAAGGCGTCCAGGAGCCACCTCAGCATCTCTACTCTGAGCTCCTCCCGAGTGACTGAGCTTCTCACCCTATCTCTAAGGGATAGCCCAGCCACCCTGCGGAGAAAGGGCATTACTGCAGCAGCTGCACCGATACGTCTGTCAATATCCCGTTTCATCTGGCAGCCTTGCCGAAGTCCAACATGCACCGGGAAGAAGTCTGACTTACTGCCGGCAATGCGAACCAAGCTCCTACTTTGGTCGTACAGGGACCGGACAGCCCTCAGCAAAGGACCCCGGATCCCATACTCCTGGAGCACCCTCCACAGGCCGCCGCGAGGGACACAGTCGAATGCCTTCTCCAAATCCACAAAGCACATGTGAATGGTTGGACAAACTCCCATGAACCCTTTAGCACCCTGTAGAGGGTATAGAGCTGGTCCAGTGTTCCATGGCCTGGACGAAAACCGCACTGTTTCTCCTGAATCCGAGGTTCCACTATCGGCCATATTGTCCTCTCCAGTACCCTGGCATAGACCTTCCCCGGGAGGCTGAGAAGTGTGATCCCCCTGTGGTTGAAACACACCCTCCGGTCCCACTTCTTAAAAAGTCTCAGTCAACTCAGTCAATGTGGGGATTAAGCATTAAGTCGTATTGACATGATACATCTTGTTCCTTCATGTCACATGGCAAAAAAATAACTAAAATTAGTTACTAATAATGTGTGATATGAATTACATTTACACTGCCGTTCAAACGTTTAGCATCAGGAAGATTTTTAAATCTCTTATGCTCACCACGGGTGGATTTATTTAACTGGGAAATACAGTAAAAACATTAATGTTGTGAAATATTAATACAATAAAATAATAGTTACTTTTAAATATATTTTCGGTTACTCCAGGCTGATTTACTGCTCAAGAAACAGTTCTTCTTCTTATTCTTATTCAGATCAATCATCGGACGTTCGGCTCTCAAAACAGCAGAAAAGCAGGTCAGTTCTGAAAAAGACTTGCATATCTGCATCAGCACTTTCAATCAAAAAGCACTTTGAGTTGAGAAGAAAATGGCATATGGAAGTGACATATGGCTTTTTCTTTGCCTTCTAATCAACCACAGCCGCATTTGTCCTGTCTAATTTTGGTGCCATATCTTACCACTATCAACACTATAATAATTACGTTTCAGCAGAATAGATGCAGCCATTATCTACCAAAAGGAGATAAAGAACACCTTTGTTCACTGGAATACAATGAGAGCAAATTTTAGCGCAACGTAGAAAAGCGTTCAGACATGCTCTGAAGGCTCAGTAAACAAATGCAAGGGAAAGTGGAGTCATAAAACTTTGACAGGCATCACACATCAAAGCCAAGCATGTCTATTAAATCATTTCAGGGGAATAATCCTTTTCAAATGTGCCGTGTGACGCCTGTCAGGGTGTAAATTAAAGGGAGGAAACTGAACCATGGCCAAGGTGGAAAACACCGTAGCACGCCCCGCTGTGGTTTTCACCACCACATAAAGTGAAACATTGAGGAGAAGGTCTCTGAGGTAGGAATACGATTAGAACTTGAAATTTCCTACTTAGTAACTGCCATTTAAGGTTGCCAGGTCATTTCAGAGGAAGGGGATGGTGATGCATTCAAACAAATGTGTTTTTATTTAATGTTTTGGTCCCAGATTTTTTCCAAGTATACATCTCTCTTCAATTATTTTACTTCTATCCAACAAACCTCACTGTATTTCTCATAAACAACTAATTACCTTTGCACACTGTGTATTTAAGTCAATCAGGTGTACAGATAATTAGGGCCATTAGGGATTAACAATGCCGGCCATTTCAATAAATGCTGCTTAAGCATTACACAAAGAAGAACAAGGTGACCGAGTAGTTTCTTACCTGTTGAAGCAAAGTGTAACGGATGCAGAATCCCGGGTCTGAGGGAAAGTATTCATCAGAGACGAAGCGGATCAGGAACTGGTTCCCCTTGGATATCTGGGGCCCTGGAACCATCTGTGAGCCACACCAACGACCCAACACTATCCCTCCAACAGGCTCCTCCACCTCTACATAGTCATACCTACAACGGCAAACACACCGATTTACTACAGAGATTAATGAATCACTAGCATTCAGGTCCTGTTTACACCTGGAGTTAACATCCATCGGTGTTATTTTAGTATATTTGAGACCACGATCCTTTTTGAGATACTGTTTTTATTATTTTAACCTTTTTTTCCATTTTAATTTTAGTTAAAGTTTTTGTAATTTTGTTGTGTTTTTGTCATTCATTTTTTACATTTCTGTATAGTAATGAATTTGTAAACTTGGTAAACTTAAGGTTGAGCCACTGTACACTGTACTGGACTATTTTTTGACGATTTTACTAACTTTTTGGTCCGGCAGGTTTCTATGGAGGAGTGAGACAGCTCTCAGATTTCATCAAAAATATCTTAATTTTTGTTCCAAAGATGAGCGAAAGTCTTACGGGGTTGGACCAACATGAGGGCAAGTACTTACTCACAGAACTTTGATTTTTGAGTGAACTATCCCTTTAAGCTGCCTCAAAAATCGTAAGGTACCTTTGTGCACTAAAGTTGCCTACAAAGTCATTGCCTGATAAGGCAGTGAGACAAAGTTTTTGGCAAAAAGTTTTCGAACACATGCCTGGTGTGACGTCAGTCCTGTCAAGAGCATGTGATGATGCACACTGAAGCTAACTGTGCCTCATTGCCACTGCAATAAATCCAGCACCATGTCAATCCTGTTGGCCACCAGGCAGCTTCTGTAACATGCCTGAACGCAGGGAAACAGCTAGCAAGAGATGATTTGAGGTTGACACTGCTTTGGTCACAACTATATAGTTAATTCATCATTGTACATTATCATCGAGTGTAAGGGAAGGCTAACGACTATGATGCATCTAAAATGTAGATCTAATGCTTTGAAGGCCTACACAGGGAACTATGCCAATTAAGCCATTTACAGACACTATTACACAGGCATTTAAACAAAGGTAACAAGGAAAGATGGGAAAAGTAAAGGGGAAAAACAGAAACAGGATACTGAGTGAAAAAAATTGTGCTAATAAGCTTGGGAGAAAGTGAAGAGTGAATAAGATTAAATGAGGACTACGGACATGTAAGCTCATAAATTATATTTATCTGTATTTGATCTCAAGCTAATATGCTAACGGATTAGGCTTTTCATAAACTACAATAGCTGTGACCTAGAAATCTATTCTCACAAGTATTCAATGAACTGAATAAGCTATAAACCGAAGCATGGCTAAATGTATTATCTCAATCACCCAGATGGCACTGCAGTCCACAGAGAACATGAGAGTTAAATCTATCTGTTTTTATGATGTCTAAAAACATTGGATTCTGGGATTACTTGGCTATCCAAAAATCGGAACAAAGCAACTGAATGATTGTTTTGCATCTACTTTGGGGGAAATCACACCTAATCATATGATAAAAAAGAAGAAAAAAATACTCCTAAAACAGTACAGATTTGACTGGTAACTTTGTTATATACTGTACCTCTATACAAAAGTACCCACACAGCAAATTCATATTGACACATGGGGAAACTGTCTAAGAAAGAAGAGCACCTGCTGAAATAATTGCATCATTAATTTAAACTGTTTTAGCACTTTGTTCACTAATGGAATTATGATAACGATGCAAAGATGTTCGCAAAATTGTTGTTTTCTCAATACGACTACAAATTACAGAAGGCAAAATTACAAATTGGACACCAGGCTACATATTCACAGACAGGCTCATGCAAGTTTGTATAGTGAAAAAAAAAAAAAATTCTGCATTGCGTACATTCTACCTCTCTCTATAACTTATACTCACACACCTGGTTGGATTGTGCAAATTCCAAAGCAGTGTAACTTAAGTGATTTCACCCCTAATGTCTCTCATGGCCCTCTATTGGGCTCTAAATTACAGTCTTTTGATGCAACTTGGCCTGAATACAGTGGCCTGAGCATTTTTTTTTTAATAAAAGGAAAGAAGAAACAGCAGCGTTGAGTTTGTATTATCCCTGCCTGCATGACCTCAATGCTCCAGCAGTGTTCAATAAAGGCTGGTTTCAGTCACCGGCTTGCCGCAGCCAAAGCCTGGTAGTAATAATTTGATTGGACAGAAATACTTTACCAATTCTCCATGTCCCACCACAACTGTTTGGCTTTCTGGAGTCATTGTTTCATCTCACCCCAGCCTGACACTAATGATTCAAACCACATTCAATAAAAACACAGTCGAACACCTGAATTTCTGACAAATAATTTTCTTGATACTTATAATCGGATACTTAAACATATAATACAATAAATCCAACGAACAAGTGTCCATACATCAAGCATTAACTTCTGAATATAACATACTATCAACATTTTTCTATGCCCATGATTCTTTTCTACCTCAAAAGATCATAAAGCAGAGGGGTTTGTCTCATTCCCAATGACAATTTAGGCAGATGGCTCATCAATAATGTAATGCGATTCACTATTACCAGGTTTACATGCATACATTTACTCCACAGAAGCTCATGTAGGACAGAAGCATGAAAGAGCAGCAGGTATCTTTTAGAAAATATGGCTGGCATGACATCAGAAAACAAACACTGGGTGTATCAAGTCATTTTAACACTGGAATGTTGAAACTGAATGCTTAAAAACAAGGCACAATGAGATTTCGGTTAATAAATTAAGGAAAAACGATGTTGAGTAAGTAATCGCATTAAAGGTGCCATGTGTAAGAATTGTGGTTAAAATATCCACAAAAAAAAAAAATAAATAAAAAAAAAGAGCTACACGCATCAAAAGAATGAAAAGAAATAAGGTTAATGATGTAATTAAAAAAATGACAAGTTATTGTGCTGCAGAGAATATAACCTGAAATAGCATGCTAAATTACTAGCCCCGGCCCGGCAGGTGTCATAATACCAGTTTCGGCCATGGGAGGTGGTATGCGGGCGGGCAACATAACCACCAGCCAAACTGCAATACACGAATAACTCGCATGGCTTGTGGGTGTCATAGATGTACTGATGCCAATTGTGTGGAAAGTGCAGCCCACATTTCACTACATTTCAGTTCAGGGAAGAGTTCAAAAAATGATTGGTCGATATTATGCACGAGGAATACATTTTGGTAAGTTGTAGCATACTGTATTTTTCAACAGTGTTCGTGTTCTTTTACTATTAGAGATGATCGGTTCACATGCACTCTATCTGTCATGTAACATTTACAAGCACCAAAACGGTATTTATTGTTTGAATTGCGTAATAAAATTGACAGAATCTGAAAGCTGAGATTTTTTCATACATCATACCTAACCTGCTCTGTCTGGTCTGTCGGTCTCCGTGTCCTTTTCTGTGCGTGACAAAATTGATGTGTGGCTTAAGAGCTTGTTAAGTGTCAATTGCGTATCTCACGGTGAATTCGTGAGAGTTGGCAGCTCTGAATGGCGCTAGCTAGGTCAACATCAGTGAAAGCTGTCTGTCAAATTAATTCAAACTAACAATAAAAATGTAATGTGAACAAAACAAATACCGTAAAACTTGAGACAGGCGTCTATGAGACGGCCTTTATAATTTAGTGTTGAGATGCTGTTAATTGAGTCTCTAATCTCTAAAAATCTCCAAATGCTCCACGTGAAACTGCGGTCTTCCTACCTTTTACTATCGTGTCAAATGCGCGAGGGAGAGAGAGCAAGACAACAGCGCTCGCTCATGTTGTTTGAAGACGTGAGCCGCGGCACAACTCGCTTTCTGGAGGTATACTGCCCCCATCTGGTATGGAATATGGAGTATGATTTGATTTTTTTTGACACATGGCACCTTTAAGGAATTTGCGTTATAGATTATTGTGAAAGATATCATTAAAGATACAATATGTTCAAAAATTTGGGGTCGGTAAGGCTGTTTTGAAAGTCTTATGCTCTTAGGCTGCATTTATTTGATCAACTATACAGTACAAACAGTAATACTGCTAAATTTTACAGTGAAAAATAACTTTTATACATTTTCTGTTTTATTGAGTATTACAATTAACTTGATCCTGTTAAAGGCAAAGCTGAATTTTCAGTATTATTACTCCTGTCTTCAGTGTCGCATGATCCTCCAGAAATCATTCTAATATGCTGATTTGATGCTCAAGAAACATTTCTGATTATTATCAAAGGATGAAAATTTGTGCAAAAAAATTGTCAGGTTTCTTACAGGAATCGTTCAACATAAACCTCAATGACAAATATTCCTTTACATTAAAAAGGGTACTGTTGATCACAATTCAAATTCCTAATTGTTGCATTGGCAAACTTTTTTATGTGTCCTTTCAACACACTTCAGCTTTTCATGAAAGACAGAACCAACATTGTAAAATTTCCTAAGCAGTACAGAAAATCTGGCCCAGTTTTCTTATCGGTCTGAACAAACACACAGAATGATGAGAGCTGTCTGTAGTGGCCTGTCGGCTCTGGGCTGGGCTTTGCTGGAGGCAACGTGATAGGATTCAGCATGCAGCTTTATTACAGTTTATTCCAGCCCAGTTGCTTTGATTCGATCCAAACAGAAGAGGCTTTTTTATTCATTAACTGGCATTAGATCATCATACCAATGTGTATTAATGCCTTTAAAGTATTTGTAGCAACCATATATTGAACAGCAGAAAAGGAGGACTGCAATGACATTGCATGGTGAACATGTGTGTGTGTGTGTGTGTGTGGGTGTGGGGGTCAGGGTAGTGGGGGTGTGGGATAGTGCCTTTGGTGATTATGTATGTGAAAGTTGTGAACGAGTGCATGTGTGTTCAGTAATGCCTTAAATAATTTATTGCTGGTGCAATCATACAGACCAGGTCACTACATGTCTGGTAGGTCGGTATGTAAAACATATGGATGAACACAGATGACAAACACACACACAAACTCTTTCCAGGTCAAGTCAAAAATCCAACTCCAACCCTACACCATTCTCAAGGCCACAGCTACTGATTTAAACAAAGGACAAGCAGGCACAAATTCATAGCATCAATGTGGGCGACTAGGAAAGGGTTCTTCTGTTATGTTCACATATCGGATTCGGTAGGATATGTCTATGAGCAGGGAATAAATCATATTTATAATGTGAAGTCAATATGAAAAAAAAAAAAAAAATCTATGGATACAGTTTACGTCATACACATTCCTGGTCTTATTGCAAGCCTACTTAATCCATATAAAATAACGTTGCTTTCCTGCTGACATCTCACTTAATCCAAGAGTAGCATTTGATCATACACAATTTTACACTGACGTTTTACCATCCAACCAATTCCCGATGGATAAAGCACATTCCTTCACATTGAATAGAACAAAAAAATGTCACATTAGGAAAGTAAAATGGGTTGCGAATGGCAGTTTGTTGAAATTATTTAAGGTATAAGACTAAAATATTATTGATCTATTGAAGATGACCTGATTTTAAGTCTTATTGATCTTATGACACTTTTAAAAAAGGAAAAAAGGGGTCCGTTAACAAAACACTCGGATATACACACTGCTGGCAAGACTCCAGAGTTCCCTTTTGAATGGGAACTCGCACTGTCTTAGGACGCTAATGGGGAATGTCCCCATTTTTTTCTTGTCTTCAAGAGCTGTTTGTTTGTGATGTGTCTAAGGCCGTAATGGCAGCTAAAGCTTTCAGGAACTTCGTACATATGTGTCAGCTCTATCTGATAGCTTATGATACACACAATGTGTGCATGATATGATCGGTGAGGAGCATCGCACTGTCCTCAAGGGGACTGCATGACAGTATTGCGAGAGTTTCACTATGAAGAAACTCTACTATCATTGTCCCTTTTTTCAAGGGAATTGGGATAATCATCTGTCCCCCATGGATCAGGACCTGCTGCAAATAACATGAATAGGAGACTGAGATCACGGGGCTCCCAGATGGTGCTTGCCGAGGAATTTGAGAAAGGTATGGCTATTTCTTTACTATACTTTAGTGCCCCAGCGTCCTAGGACGCACTGTCTCGTTCCCCTTCTCAGGGAAACAAGCTTACATTCGTAACCCGAGACAGTTTTCTGATGAGCATGTATGAAAATACATTATATATTTGATTATTAACAATAATTAAACATACTGATTTACTCAAAAATACAAGAGCACAGTCACAAATAACTTCATATGAGGCTTGTAGACAACAAGGAACCGTTCACAGGTTGTGTCCACAAGTCAAGAGGATATCAAGACAGAATATGCTATAAAAAAAACACATTATTGTTATGTTTTATCAATAACTGGCAGAGGCCTATAAACATTTTTTCCACATGAAACCACCAGCTATGGGAAGGTCATCATCAAGATTCTGGGAAGTAAAAATGCACAGATGTGCACGTCTACAATCGATTGCGCCATAAAGCAAAACAGAGGCATGGACAGAGGCCTGGAAGGAAGGAAGGAAAGCTAGCCTATAATTGAAAGGGTCTTTAATGTGGATTGGCTAGCTGTGCTGTGTTTGAGTGTACGTCTGGTTTAGCATGCGCCACCAGAATCTCAAACAGATGCTATGGAGTTACATAGGAGACTTGGAACTAAATATGCACAAAGCAGAAAGGGCTGTTCTTTATGTCACCATATCAGTCATGGAGAAAATAAATATAGAACAGAACATAATCACTTTAGGGGTGGGCTTTTCATTATTCATCAGGCTTCTTGCAGCACAGCCAATCTCCCAAATGGCCTCCTTTCGACTCTAAATCTTAACAAATGGACGTGGTCACAACAAGCACATACATCTCCACTGTAATCCCCCCTCGCACCCCACATACACTTATACTGCTTCATTGTATATGGGTGCTTTATCTTCCATCTGACCCTGTCAAGAGAGTGCAATGGATGCCTGATGCTGCTTGTTTAGTAGCGCTGATCTGTCGCATGAAAGGAAACACTCAGGGAATTTTTCAAGCTCTCAAATCTTCTAAATCACCTCCTCCCTAGAGTTTCGGTCTAGCCTTGATACTATATTGATACCACCCTGTTTAAATCAATTGCCAGCTTTGGCTTGTACTAGGATTGTCACAGCCCTGAAGAATTAAAATAAATAAATAAGTTTCATTTGTCAGGTACCACAGAAAATATTTTGAAATGTAAAATTAAATGTAAGTGCTGAATCCTTAAGAGTCATAATGATAAACTTTTATTTTTTTTTCCAATTGAACACCCACCTTCATTAATAGACAATATTGCTCTAGACTATAGGTCATTATGTTCAAAGATATGGAAATTGATAAATTATTTATTTTTGTAAATGTCTAGTCTACTCAATGATTTACTCATTTTTAACAAAGTTTATAGTTATTTTTTTTTAATTTACTTCCCCCCATTAAGATATTGTTTTTGGCCCTTTTTACACAAAGCGAAAACGCAGATATTTCCCTGCGGTTTGGCCTCTCATTGACGCAAAAAAACCTGTTTTTATCACAGAAAATTATTATTTATAAAAACTCCGGCCAAAGTGGAGATTTCTGAAAATGGTTATGTGTTGTCGTGTCAACTGGGAGAAAAGGTGTTTCAGGTTCTCTCTTGTCGATTCTGAGGATTCTGATTGGCTTGCATGGCTTTATCCTTCTCCCTACACTGCCGCCCCTAGATTTGGCATAGATATGATGGCGCTCGACGGCGTATTTATGCGGGTGTGTGCACGATGTTATTATTGAAAACGGAGAGGGGGAAAATATTCGTTTCTCTAAATACCCGGCTTTGTGTAAACGTAGCCTCTCTCTAATTGTCCATGTGAGGTCTCTTACTTGCAAATGCCGTCTTCGGCGTCCTCCAGGCCAAAGCGCGGATCAAAGGTCAGCTGGATCCTGGAACTTTCTGTGACTGCCACCAGCCGCCACACTATAACTGTATTCCGGGGATATGTGTTGGGGAATTCAGGACTTTGAATAATTCCATCCCCGGTAACACTGAGGACCTTCTCGTGTCGAGACTCATGCACTCCTTCAGAAAAGAAAAGAAAGGTTTATTAGTACATTTTTGAACCTGCATAACTCACCAGAGCAGAGAAATAATGTCACAATAATTTGTCAATAGTTCTTATTCCAGTGATATTCCTACAGTCCAAATTAACATCAAACTGGATTTAGCTTCTAATGCATCACAAATAATATGGATTATGCGGTGCACTGTGTGGATACTAAATAATTGATCCCACAAAGCAAGATGAACCAAACTCTGTTTTTTTATTGAGCATTGATTGACTGCAAACCTGATAATCACATTAAGGGGGTGATAAAAGGGAACCTATGGAAATGCTCATGCAATATCAATACCATAAAACCAGTAGAATAATGTTCTACTATTTGCTAACACAGCATACGCTTAATGAACATCTGTGTATCAAAGCAAATTGCGCTTTGATGTTGCTTCACCATAATAGTTTTCAATTATAGATCAAGACAATAAAGATTAATCAGTAGCTATAAAATGTTATTTATAGTGACAAGACAGTTGAAAAAATGGCATTCCTAGTTGTAACAGTCTGATTAAATTAAAGCTGGATTGAAAAACATTGTTTGGGAGGTGGAAACTTGTGACGGCTGCCAAGTTGTTCAGAAACAATCAATTGTAGTTCTTAGAGCTCTGATAGTTTAACAGTTTAGAGAAATGCAAGGTGAAGAAAAGTTAAGTACTTTTGAGCTCAGTAATTCTGAATCTGCAGGACAATAGAGGTATGCCAAAACGTTAGTGGTGTTTAAAGCTCAGAAATGATTACACACCGATTAACTTGCTACTGTTATGACAAGATTTACAGAGTTGTTCCTCCCTAGAGGAAAAAACTATAATAGCTTCTTTAATAAAGCACAAATAATAATAAACAAAAACTTTTACCTCTAGGGAATGAAAATGAGCTTGTAGAACTTCCAACATGCTTTCACTTGAAACGTGATTCTTAACTCTTAATCCACATTTCACGCTGTTACTCTGGGTTCGTAATTTATCCAATAGTCAGGATTCAATGTCACACTCTGCATTTGTAAACGCTGAGTTAATGTGCTTATTTACATATTAATGAGGTTAAACACATTGATTGGACGATTGGAAGTACTAACATGCAACAAGCACACGATCAGTTCTAAAAACCACTTGCCCATCTGTGCAATTACATATTCTCACTTGTTAAGTCTGGTCATTTGCTATAATTGTTCAACTATAATGATTTCCTTCAGACACAAACTCAAAAAAAAAAAATTGAGAATGTACAAAAAAGAATAAGAAAACCACTGAAGTGTTTGATTGGTTGCATGTCAAAGTGTTTCACTTTGTATAATCTTACCATTCAGCTTTCACATTCCAGTGTCCAAAGAAGTATGAATTACTGGCTAAGCTAGAGTAACAACCAGTCTGTACCGAAGTTTTAAATGGATGTTAAAGCTAATATTTCTACGTGTGCTGATGCACTTTTGCCAACATTTCACAACAGTTACATCAAAGCAAAAAGAACTAATAAAGAACCAGCCAGAAAATATTTGTTTCCAAATAGGTAGAAATGAATCTTAGAAAGGGATGCTTGGTTCCCGTCCGATAAAATGTTATTGAATTCTGAAAGTGGGTTGAAATATATTATCCTGTTGTCGTACTACGTTCAGAAAAGATGTTTGATGCAAACAGACAGCTGTTGAAATGCAAAACCAGTGCTGGTTTTACAGGCCTGTCACATTCAAAGCCCACCCAAGGGAAATGCACACAGATTTTCTTTCACACTCCAATCCTCGAACATACACACACACCTCCATCAAGTTGTGTGGCAAAGCCAGTATCAATAGGTATCCTGATCCATTACGGTGATGATACAAGATCTGTAATACTCTTTCCTGACTTTCAGAATTAAGCAGCAACAACAGAACTATTCCCTTTTAAAAGTAAGACAAAAACAGCATTTTTCTATGCTGTATTTCCAGGTATCAATAAATAATGAATGAGAAACTATCAACTGCCATTGTTTCCTTTCAAGCAAGGGATAATTATCTCGTTCGCTCACTGGGGACACGTTGACTTTCACTGTATAAACAAAAATACTCATCACAAAATCGTCAGAAGAAATAAAAAGGTATACAGGTTTGGAAATGAGAGTAAATGAAAGTCACTTTGGGTGTACTCATCTTTTTTTGGACAATAATGGTTGTATGTTGACTTATTTTCAGAGTACATTAAATATATACTGCTATGCAAGCAGCAATTTGACTACTCTAAAATAAAAGTTTCATTTCTATATTATTGTCCATTGAGAAGATATACTAAAATGTTTGCTGTAATGTAACATACTGTACGTACGTATTGGCAAATTACTTATTTATCCCTCCACAGTCTGGATGACGGGTCCCATCACAAGCAGCAGTTAATGCTGAATGATGTTTCAGGAATCACCGGAAGAGTAATGACAGAACCAATGGGGTTTTGGAAAAGTTCTGGGGAACAGCTTTAACCCCTGAGGTGTGCCAGCAACCACAAGAGATAGAAATCTGATCACTCTGACATCCATTACTGAAGGAAGGAGCAGAACAGTGAGAGAGATAAAAAGAATCTGTTTAGATCATCAAAATTCAATGTTTGACTAAGACTCTGTGTGACTTGTTTATAATAGGCAGGAGGAAAAATTTAGAGTAGAAGAAAGACGACAACTGATATAATTTCTCTCTGTAAACATGACAGGGGCTGCTTTGATGTCTCATTCTCATGTTGTGATTAAATGCACTCTGGGGAGGAGACGTGAAAGACAATACACAAATCACTTTTATACAGACAAACTTTGTGAATGCCCCCCCCCCCCCCCAAAAAAAAAAAAAAGAAAAGAAAAGCACCAAAGTACACCAAATTTGCGCTCGACAAGCAGAAACCTGGAATGCCCCGCAAACTATTGCCTCTAAGAATAGGCACCTTTGTCAATTTTAGGTAGGCAAAGCAAGATCGCTCATGCTCTCCGGAGTTGAGGAACATTTTGTGTGAAAGATTGTCCAAACAAAAGAGCCTGAGGCCCATGGAACAGTGTTGAACACCTCAGATCTGTTTGCAACACAAGCCCAAACCCTTTATGGATTCAGTTATATAAACAGATCAGAGTTGGCTACAGCTGCCAAGGTCTTTGAAGTCTCTTAAAACGAGAAAAGGCCTTTTCTCAGCATGTTGGAGCATTTGCCCAGCTGACTGACAGCTTCTTGTCAAGCTCTGAATTAATGTTTATAATTCTCAAAAGTTTCTGGTATTAAGGCAGGCCTTCTATTGTTGAGGCATATGATTGTAAGCTGTTAGAAGTTATTGGAAGGAGGGAAAATGTGCACTCATGTTCTCAAAACGCTAATGCATGTAACAGGAGCAGACGTAGCTGGTCTCTTACTGGAAAAGACATGGATCATCAGTGTCATGGGCTTCAGTCAGCTCGGCATCATTCAGTTAAATTAAGAAAAGCAATCCAATTCAGAATAACGCTTTATTTCCAAATACATATTTCAAATTCAAGGTGGTAAACAGGATGCAACATTTATTAAATTTACATTAACATTTAACTTACCAAGTTATCGGCTAACAACTTTGTGGAGAATATATGTGTGACAAATTCACATACAGAATATGATCTGATACACATGATCTAATTATTTTGTTGGAAAATCCTCTATAATATGAATGCACTTAAATCCAACTCATAAAAAAATAATATTTCCTGAGGTGCGTGGTCAATTACAGGATCCATCTTCCCTCATTAAAAGAATGGTAACACTTTTATTTTATTTTATGGTGTCCATGATGCAGTGTAATTACTTGGTAGACATTGTAATATGTAACAAAATGTAATTAACATGTAAATAAGTTATGGAACAGCCTGTACAAACAGATTGTAATTACACTCATGTATTAGGCAGCTATACTGTTACACATGCGAGTTGGTTACGCATTACAGATGTAATAAGTACTTATATATGTTAATAAGGTAAAAAGCCTGCAGTTACACATGGTCATTTTGTACCTTCTAAATCAAGGTTGTACTTAAGGTATGTAGATGCACATGAAATGCACTTATCCATCTGAATTAACCCTCTAGTTTACACCTTAAATACATGCAGTAGCTTCTTCTAATCTGAATTAGGCCTAACTCCCTCGTTCACAAACGCATAAACGCATGCGGTAGCTTCCTTTGCAATTACATAATATTACACAGGGATAAGCTTAAAGTGCATCAAGATTGTACTTAAGTGTACTTCATGTGTATAAGGTATGTAGATACAGTACACATGAAGTACACTTAAGTACAATCTTGATACACTATTTTAGAAGTTACAAAATGACCATGTGTAACTGTAGGCTTTTTTCATAGTAACATTAAGTACTTTCACAATTTTGAACAACCCTGCTTTTTGTAATATCAATTTTACTGAATTCTGCACCTCAAAACTCCATTGTACAGTTTCAGTAAATCACAATGACCAAAGAATCATAAAAAGCCTGTTCTTCATTAAGATTTTCCTTTTAAAAAACAGAAAGACGACCACATCGCTTTCAGCATAAATTATGACTGATACTTAAATAAGGAACAGTGCGTTTTACAATCAGTTTAACGAATGAGCTCTTAAAACAGAACAGGGTGATTATAAACCGCAGCATGCCTCCGCGAAACTATCCGGACATAATCTTGGGGGAAAAAAGTTTAAACAATGTGTGAGGAACTTTGGTAGGTTAACAGCTTAATACAAAATATAAGGGACAGGGAAAAAAGTTTTGTAATGCACTTAATGTAGGTGTTTGAAGTCATTAGATACTGAACCTCAGCATTGTCAATAAAACATGCCTTGTTTGATTCTTGATATTTAGGCTTAGTAGGGATTGAGAGGTTCTGTGTCTGCTTTGAGATGACCTCATCTCTGGGTTAAATAATGTCATATAATGATCAGAGGCTGGCCCCTTGGGTGCATTACCTCAAACATGACTTTTCCTTGACCCACTTCTCTTTTTTTCCCCTCTTCCCGCTCTCCTGAGGAGAACGCTACACTGATTAAGGTAGGAAGCTGAGCATGAATAAATAAGGGCTCACAGTGCTACCATTGTGCCTTGTTCACAAGTTAGACCTCTGACTGAGCCTGGAGTTTAAATATTAACCTAGCAGCGGTAGAGACAAAGACGGCACATATTCACAAGTGCGTCAGCATGTGGGCAAGTGCATAAATAATAACAGAAACAGAGAAAAAAAACAATCCTCAAATGCTTCAGGATGCATTATTTGCATCACACATATGTAAACAATTAATTATCCAAAATTTCATAAGGAATGAAAGGTATTTTGAAGAATAATGAGGTCCAAACAACATTAGACCCCACTTTTATTATATAGACTATGAGACATTCTTCAGAATATCTTTATGTTCCCCAGAAGTCATAAGTTTGGAGCAACACGGATAGATCACCCAAAAATGACATTTACTACATTTAATTTGACAACGCACATTTAGACAAGTACGCTAAACATTTAGTCTTCAATCAAAGAGACATGCAGTGTGGAAAAAAGTTCCTTTTGAATAGTCTTGTTGCAGTAAGCCCACTTAAATCAAAGCTCCAGCCTACTGCTTTTTGCAGTCCACTCCAATCAGGTTGTAATATGTTTTGGGTTCAGAAACTGCATACAAAAATGAACATTACAATCAATCGAGCACATAAAAAAACTCTTTCAAACCTCCATTTGGAAATTTGGCATAATAGCACCACATTTCTCTCAATTCATATTTCCCAGTTGTATGGCAGAAGTCCTTGATGTCTGTATTCATTTCACTCTAGAAAGTTCATACTAGACATCTACGCTAGTGCCGGTAACAGCATTTAACAACATGAAGTGCTAATGTTTCTGATTCCAAGGGACTTGTTCAGGCGCTGTCTGTGTTTTAATCCCCCATATGTCGGGAGCTGACTGCAGTCGGCTGGTGAAACAGTACCCCACGCTTACCATTATCCCCCCTTTGCGTGCTGATTTTACCCCCCTGCTTTTAAGTTGCTCTTACATCTGCTCATGATTAAGGGTTTGCGGCAGTAACTACAGGTGCTGTAAATTCCAGTTCTGGCCTTTTCATATTTATTGCTTTAAGGTTTACAGTTGGGAAGCACAGAAAAGGATAGAAAAGGAGAGTGAGGAGAGAGAGAAAAGTGAGGGGAACGCAGCAAGGGAATTTATCATACCATTAAAAAATAATTTGGCTTCAAAAGCGTTGACTTATTTGGAATGTTTCAATCTGCCGTGCAGATGCTTCGTATGGAGACTCACCACAGGAGTTTGATGCTTTGACTCAACCAATTGCTTAGTTCCTGACGGCCATTTAGCAAAACGTTAAGTGGCAAACCTTTTTCCCCCAAATATTGAATTCTTTCTACAATACATATTAGTCGCGTTTCCACTGCCGGGCCAGGGCCGAGCTGTGCTTGCGCGTGCTAGTCGCATTTCCACGGTCACTTCCATGGCTTGATCGGGTCTTATTTGGGGCCAACGGCCAGGATTTCTGGCCCGTCGAATACCTTGGGCCAAAGCGGGCCAACTCGGGCTAGAGGCGTGCTCAAGGTAAAAGGCGGAGTTTATCGGTGTTATGGAACGTTATGATCTGAAGCAAGATGCACATTTCACTTTTTTATTTCGCGCAAAATAATCGCTGCTCAAAATGGAGAATCGCCTGTACTGGTCTGTCGAAGATACCAAAGGTCTTCTGAGCATTTGGGCAGAAGAAATGGTACAACGTCAATGTGACGGCGTGTGAAGAAACGAGGACGTTATAAAATACATTGATGCTGAACTTTCTAAGCTAAGCATTCAGCAAGCAACGCTTCAAGTTCAGGAAAAAAAAATGAAAAAGTTGCGGGCGAAGTATTGTATTGTATTGTATTTGTATTGGTGACTCGCGAGACAATCAGGACTCTATTGCAGCCACGGCCAGTGAGTTAATATACATGCAATCTTCCTAACTTAAAAAATAAATAAATTACAATGGGTTGTATGTCGTTTGATCCAGAAAGGCGCGTTAGGGGCGGGGTTTAGGGCAGCGCTGTGGGGCTACAGGCCCGGCAGTGGAAATGCAAGCCCGGTGCTTGAGGCCCGAGGCCACTGGCTTGGCTCAGCTCGCTGTTAGCCCTGGCCCGGCTCTAGCTCAGCAGTGGAAACGCGGCTATTGAGTGTTTGTTCACAATCTTACACCGATTAGGCCTATGCTTGCCAAACAGAAATGGTATAAATTCATGTAAATGCATTAGACCTTTTTATTTGGTATTTTGGTTATCTATTCACTAATTACAGCATCTCATGCAATCTGCAAAAAAACATCAAGGTTTCGGTCAAGGTCAAAATCAATAGGCAAGTGATTGGCAGCACGACTAAACCCCATTGACCATCGCACACATTAAGTCTTTCAACACAGGTCACAAAACACACTCCAACCTAATTGACACTCACAACTAAAGTTTTGTAAAGTCATGTGTATGTTCCCTTTTAAAAATAAATTGAGACAACTACTGTACATTTTTCTCACTCTTTACCACAATTTATGTAAAAAGACTAAGTTCAAGTGAAGCTTGCATAAACTAAATTCTTTTAAATGCTGTGAGCATAAGGTTGCTGTTGTGTCATCACATGTGGAGTAACAGAATCCTGCAAGGCACTTCAAGGGCTGATTAAGATCCTAACAGGCCACCAAAACCTTCCCTCTCCACAGCTCAAAGAATGAGGCTCATCCATTAACACGTCCTCTCAGAGAGCTCCGTATCATCCCCACATGCTATCGTATGGCCAAACACCGATACTGAACTAACCCACTTGGTGGGTGGGTGAATATGAGTGCGAGTATAAATGTGTTTAGGAAGCACTTGCCCAACAGGAAATTTGATTCTGAAGTTAGCATGACTGTTCCCTCTGTCTCTCTTCGTAAGCTTTTTCTAATGTCTCTCACTTCATGTGGTTTATACTTCAGAACGTCCTGACTGTGAGCTTGAAATGATCATCAGATCAGGTATCATCACTGGGTGACTACTTTTCTTCAAGACCACTTTACTCACGCTTTATGCCAGGTCTAAAATTAACAGTAACAACTGGGAAAATAAAAGCATGTGGTGCTGAGACACACTGTAAGTCATGCTGATTCCCCACAACCATTAGGGTGATCTACCGTTCACCTCTGTTCTTTGAAGACTTGCTTTTGTAACCAAAGTAAAAAGCAATTTTGTCTAGTGGGTAAAAATAAAAAAATAGAACGTTTTGATAAGAATAATAGTAAGGGTAACTTCTATTGTTATTTTGTCAAGTTTACAAAATCTATGTAATTTGATTGAGATTCTTCAACCAAAAATAAATTCTGTCATCATTTATTCACCATCATGTCATCCCTTCCTGTATAAGGTTCTGGTGCGAACACAAAATATTCTAAAAAACATTGGGGTCCAAACAACTTTCATTGTGTCGAGTAATATTAAAAAATAAAAATAAAAAATAAGTAAAATACACAAGAAAAATCAGTCATACAGGTTTGAAATGACATGAGGGCAAGTAAATTATTTAAATTTTTGGATGAACCATCCCTTTAAATGCTTGCAATTTGGCGTCACTAAAAGCAACAAAAAGAAATTTGTAAAACTTAATTTTTTTTAAAAAAAATGTTCCAAATCTTCCAAACAGGATTCCCAAACACTCCTTCCACTTTTGTTTTGGCCTCTCCATTTCAGACAAAGTTTGAAGAGTTTAAACTTATTACAGGTATCCCCACCTGTAAAATCACACAATAACACATACTCCACCCACTGACTCCACCCACTGGCAATATTTGAAAAATGCTGGAAAAGTGGGCAGAGCCCAGCGGAGGGGGGCGTACACCTGAGACGCATCTCTTTGTATGGAACTTGCCTACGTCACCAACAACCGCTGTGTCACGTACCACCGCAAACATCCAATAGGAAAATTCAACTGCAGACGCCACCGTTCAACCTGAAGAGGGCAGTACTAAGACGTTTTTACGCCATATAAAATAGAACACTTTATAAACAAATGCCATAAAAGTTACTCGAATCAATGACCGGTATTAATAAAGATCCATTCTTACAGATCATTAACTAAAAAAAGTTGGTTAAGTGTTTAGTTACTCTTTAAATTGACAATTAACCCCAGCGTTTACTCTATTGAGGGAAGACAAACAACTAATGGCTTACTTACAGTTGTCTCTGCTTATTAATGTAAACTGGGAGACATTTAAACATTACACATGTCAAGGGAAAGACCTCGTTGCTATTTTACATTCCATGCTAGTCTAAAAACTATTTAATTACATTGATTGGAATTACTTTGGAGGAGGGGAAGATACAAGAATGTATATGTCCCTGTTAAATCTAGCCAACAATAGTAGGACCAAAGATGGCTAAAAAATTATATCTTTGTGGCTTTTCTCAAACAAAGTGTTTCCATTTGTGTTTGTGAAATGAACTCAAATTAAACTTCCGACACGTCAGCTGCTTGCATACTTGTGTTTGTGGTTCTGGCCACACACACACACTTGCTCATATTGCATGTAGACCACATCCATTAAGAATTTGGTGAGGTCTTCAATTAAGCAAAACATGTGTGCGTATTATTCTCTAATGGATGTCTGGAGTAGTGCCTGCCTCATGCTTACTTTCACCACAGAGCTCTGTTTACATAGTTAGACATAGCTTTGGTTCTCTGTAACTTCGCTTTAACCAGAAGGGTCTTGAATTAGACATGACATCATTGGGAAATAGTAGAAGACAGTCAGCAATCAGAAAAATAGTTTATCTATGACAGGTAGCTATTGGGTTTTCTCATAAAATGTTGGCTCAGTTTAACCATATCCTGTGGTTAAGTGTTCTTGTTATTAGTGCGTTTAAACATTTTTTCTTTACTGCCTAATAACTCAATTTTTGATAGATTCAACTTTATAAACTGGTGGTGGAAACTTTATTAACATATCCAGGTCTGTTACACCAAACACTTTGTGAAGAACAGATATTTGAAAAACTAAGGAAAAGTGCCAAAGAAAAATTTGTGGGTTTTTTTTCTGTCACTAATTCAAAATCAAAAATATAAATGCACTGATATGGAATATTTTGACACATATTTTTACTCAATAACTAAAATGCATTTGCCAAAATTATATCAGTCTACATTTTGTGATACCGCATTAAGGAAAAAAAATCTTAAACAATTTGAAAATAAGTAAATCTAATTCTACAATCCTTCAACAAATGTAGGTCCTAATTGGGATTTTAAAGATTGGAAGGACGGAAATTATGGAATTACGGAAATGATGTATTATTAATTAAATTAATATTAACAAAAGTTCATTTATCATCTCAAATATATCAGCTAGGGCTTCACAATTAATTATGAAATCACAAAGGCTGCGATTATTGTTTATGCAAAGCTTGTCAGGCTTTGATCCGTAGTATAAACTGGCCCATCTTAAAGCACTGCAAGTCTGAGTCGCTTACAATGTGCAATTGAAAAAGCAACATCCGTCAAACCTCTTTCCAAACATGAGAAGCATTTATGAACCTCATCCAACAAGACAACATTTAATAAAATCAAAGCATTTTAATCTTCTGTTTATTCAGCTACAGCGAGTTTCCGCATGAGAGCGCCCTCTGGGTTTCAAATGGAGCAGTATTTACTACCCGTATTTATCAGCCGTGCTGCACTGACAAGCTGCACATAAAATAATCGTATTGCCAAATCGCGTGCGGTTTCATTTTGATTAATCGTGCAGCCCTAATATCAGCCTATTTTATTGTTTGTTTGATTTTAAAATGTGCATTGCTTTGTGCAACATTAGCCGCGTTTCCATTGCCGGGGCAGTGCAAGCCAGGGATAACTAACAATGTGCCAATAGCCTCAGACCTCAAGTAGACCACCACAGCAGCCAATATCAAGATGCATTTCCACTGTCGGGCCAGTAGTACCACAGCACTACCCTACAACTCACCCTTAACACACCACTAAAGAGCATCGTCACACAAACCCATATCATCAGCACGGGGAAAACCTGAAACAAGCTAGATTGTACGTAGATTTTGGTCTCTAAATGATTGACACTATAAATTGTTTTACAGTGACAGTTATTTATTC
The DNA here is from genome assembly GCF_016745375.1 of Pimephales promelas. The sequence goes on along the minus strand of NW_024121122.1, from coordinate 1,875,294 downwards.
ATTTGTGTCAGCAGGAGCACACATCAACATGCTGAATCAAACCATTAAGGGTTTCATCATCATACATTTACGTCACATTTCTTTAGAACGAATGAGCATTTCTATTAATTTTCCACAAAATTATGTGATCTGAGGACGTTTGTTTGAAAAATAACTTCCGTCTCAATACTGTTATCCTTTTAGCCAGAGCAACAGAGGGAGCTCACGGACTGAAAACAGGAGTAATGAGTTATACAAGTTTACAGAAGTATGTATAATTTATGACATGCAGATGCACTGCAGAAGTCAGGTATCAAAGGCACGGGGAAGAGATGGATGAAACCAAATAAATACACTATAATCATCATATAATTTGTGTAAGTACTTTAAGCAGTCTCCGGTATTTTCCATAACCACGTGCATTTATAATGGCAATGGTAAGCATAAGAAGCCTTTAGTATCGCATGTATATTTCTGCCTCATACAGTGATCAGCTTCCTCATATAATCGCAATCATAAGTTATTTTAGACACTCTGAAAGTGAGTTCAACTGAAATTGTATTAAATGTGTTGAATGCTTTTGTTAGCAGGTAGTTGAGCAGTAGTGTTGATCCACTCCTGACTCAGATACACTTTTTTTCATGACCACTCCTCAAGCCTCAGTTGGCCCACTTTAGATCAAGGTACTGTGTGCTAAAAAAAACCCTTGCCTCCGGACCAGAGTGACATTTTTTCTCAGTTCTAAACCCCCCCCCCCCCCCCCAAAAAAAAAAAAAAAAAAAAAAAAAGAAGAAGAAGTATATGCCTGGAAATGCCTTATACCCAGAAGTAGTACTACAGTAGTCCATAAATGACTGAGCTAGTTAAGGGCCATGTGTCAGCCGAGTTCTCACCACACAAACCAGCTCATGCTTAGCCGGGAATCCATTTTCATCAGGGTGGGTGGCCACATTTATGTCTCAAAACCCCTCTAATCTTATATTGACCTGCCAGAGTGAAAATCTTCTGAGGATAAACTTTCATATGATAGCAGAAATCGCTGGCTAGAGATGTCACCAGCTGCTCACCTTTCCACTAAACCTTTATTGTACCCTCTCTAAACACACGCACAAACAGACACTAGCCCAACACCAAAATCAGACACAAGACATCTTCTCTTAAAGGGTTTTTTTTTTTTTTTCCTATCACAGCTGTGCTGGTTCTCTTGTGGAATGGCTGAGAGGCTTTTTGTAATCCCATCTGTGATTTTGGGAGCTGAATGTGTGTGTGCACACGTATGTGAGAGACTGAGCTCTCATAAGCTTTACTGCAGTAATGCAACTCTCCCCAGTAACACTGTTCATCTCAAAACACATTTTAAATTCACTTATGAGTCTCCATAAAGGACAAACTGCTGTATAAGACCCTACAGTCTGTTCCATGTTTTACTCCATTTCTAGCAGCTTTTGAAACCAAGAACATTTCGTGCAAACAGCCCTGAAAGAAATTGATGTCTGATGGGCCATAATTATAGGATAGTTCACAAAAAGTCATTCACTCACTCTCATCTCATTCTAAACCTGTATATATATATATATATATATATATATATATATATATATATATTTTTTTTTTTTTTTCTTCTGTGAAACAAGTTATTTTAAGAAATGCTTTTTCTGTCTATACAATGGAAGTCGATGTTAACCAAAAATGTATGGTTAAAAATATCTTCTTTTTTGTTCCTCAGAATAGAGTCATATGGGTTTGGGTGACCATTCATAAGAGTGAATGGCAGTAAATTACAATTTTCATTTCTGGGTGAACTATCCCTTACATTTTGCACATCCCAATTCTAAAGAGACACAAATGACAGTTTATTTATTTATTTTTTGTTATGATCAGATTGAGGCATCCCCTGCTTATAGGAGAGTCAATTTGAATAGAAAGAACAGATTATGGTTAGGAAATTCCCATAAATCCGAACAAAGCTGTATTTTGTAACAAACTGAAATAATTTTTAGCTCTTTTTTAGCATTTATTTTGTAATCCATACAGTATAGAGCCCCTAAAGGGACATAGGGTGATGGGAAAAAATATATTTCAATGCTTTTACATTAACTTTTACGAAACTTTGCGAGAGAAATCAAAAACCTCATATTTACAATCTACTATACATCTTTTCAACCACACTAAATGCTTGACAAAATTTGAAGAAAGATGATATAATGACTGCCATCTTGTAACGTGTTTTTTTAATTTATTTTAGTTTTTTATATATATATATATATAGAAGACATGAGCAGAACAACAGTACTACAGCAGGACTCGGGATTTTGAGTATTTATAAGGTAAACAGCCAAGATACAGATCAGGGCCTTAAATACCGTATTTGCTGTTCATTACCATCACACGTTGAGACATGCAATGCCCAGCTGTTTGCTACTTGTTTACCATATCAGATGCAGAGCCAAAGAAAATATATGCATTTCTAGGCAGATAAAGAAATAAACCATTAAATCCCTAGTGGTGCAAATACTTAACAACTGTTAAATACTGAAAGTATTTACTAAATACAGCCACAAAAATAAGCATCCCGATTAATGACTGAGGATCAGTCACTCTGCTAAAGCATTTAACAATCCGACCCAGCTAATGGCCAAACATACACTAAAACACACATGTTCACATTCACTGACTCCTGCTTGCTCAAGCATGCATGCATACCACTGGAAGATGGTTTCAGACTTTTACAATGAACCAAGTGAACTTGTCTTGATGGATGTAGGCTATAAAGTGCATTTGATGGGTAATTTCCTAGTTCCATGAACCTGAAGTTGATATTTTTTTTTCTCCACACAGATCCAATCTGCAACATAACATTTGAATACATTTGGACTGCAGCTATACAGCAAATGCCTGTAAATCACACAATGCAAAGCACGTTAATGGTTCCCTAATGTGCACAGCGGACCAATAGAAATGATTTAAGACCAATTAAAAACCTATGGACAGAATAATAAAAGCTTTGATTACTTTTATTGTAATGTTTTCCTGAATGCGCTGCTTCAGAATAACAGATAAAAGCATTTATAAAAATAAATAACCTAAACACTTTGTGTCTGATTGCATTTTAACAGCCTCCACACACCATTAAGCATCAGAGTGCCTTGATCTGCCAGAAGCTAAGTGTTGACGGATAACACAACAAATTCTCAATCATGTGTGACTGATAGATTCCCAAAACATCCAATTAAACTGTAAAAACAACAGGATAACAGGAAACATGACATAAGGAAAAATGCTAATTCATCAATTTGGTTTCTAACTCTTTATCGAAAAAACATTTACACATCATGGAAACACACCGTGTTTTCAAAATGTTTGAATCCACACTTTTTGTTAACATAAATGATTTTTAATGCCAGCAGCAGTGTTGTGGACTCGGACTCGGTCTCGAGTCCATATTTTAATGGTCTCGATCTTGTCATGGACTCGTGTGCATTTTGACTTGGAATTGACTCGTACTCGAACATATTAGGACTCGGACTTATTCCCGAGTCCACTCGAGTCCCATTCAAAATATGTCATGATTATTGCTGTATGTTAATATTTCTTTAAATTGTTGTTTGATGAAAACGAAACGTCCAATGATTGCTGACTTTCTAGTGTGCAATTGCGCATGACTTGAGACTATAACGTTCGTGGCGCGCAAATGCAGCAGGACCCAGGTCAGATGTGATGTGGAGCCTCTAGCTCAACTATTGAAAATGTCTGCCTTATCATCCCTAATTCAGTTTGCATATAATAGCCTCGCAGAATTTGTTTGCAGTAATATTATGTGAAAGAGCACTTACTGATTGTAACAATTTTAAGTAATAATCATAATAAAATTCCCTACACCACTATGTGGCCTTTTTACCATTACAGTGTAAATGATTCAAACGTTATATTTGGTTTACTGTTTGAGTATGATGCCAATTTTATTGTTACCACAAAATATTTTACATATTCTTGAAGATATCTTTACGTCTGGTTTGAGACCCAACCTTAGGTTATCTAACCTCTCTGGTCTTGGTCTCGACCCTCTATGGTCTCGGTCTCGACTCGGACTCGAGTGAGCTGGTCTCGACTATAACACTGCATTCCAGACCATGCAATAGCTTTAAATCTCATTCTAATCTCTTTAATCTGGTTTTGATTGTGTTTATCTATCTCAAATCAAGTGTAAGGGGCCATGAAAAGTTGAAAGCGGATGTTCACATTGATTAATTCTGAAAAAAGACATTCTCCTAAATACACTTATTTCTCAAAAGCATTCTGCATATCATGATTGAATTATGCAAAACACCCTAAACCAAGATGAAATAAAATAAATACCTTAAAGAACATTTCAGCACGAAACTGCACCTGGTTTCTACAAGTATGAACATATAAACCACGTGGTTAGTTATGAGGTGAGCACATGTGCATTGCAGGAGAATGGAATCGCAACATTGCCAAATTATCTGAAAGAAGTCACTTTAACAGTCAGATTCCATCATTACAGCCACAGGTGTGGGACAGAGATGGTCTTTTGAATTGGTGAGTGATGCAATGTGAAACATGCACACACACACACACAGAAGTGGCACAGAGATGAATGAAAGCTGTGTCTGGCATCTCATTAGCCGCTGGGGTTTCCGGTCTGAATTAGTGCTGTCATTCCGAGGAGCTATAGGCTTTTGAACAGATGTCTGATGCAAGGGGGGTGAGACAAATTCACTTTTAGTGCTATAAGCCTGATTTATCTCACTTCAGTTGTTCTGATGCACCTTTATGATGACCCAGACACCAGCCAAATATATAATACAGCAAGACACAGAGATAGAGGGCGAAAATATATATATATAAAAAAAAAGCATGGTTCATTATAAATACGCCCCGACTAAACCTCAGGGTTCGATTCAGTGGATAAGCTCATGGAAGCCACCTTTTTGTCAGTACCAGCATGCATTTCACTTATCAATGCCATGGCCCTACTATGTCACAACCCAATGAGAATTTAACAGCCCATTAGGGATTGGATATTAAATTAATGGGTCTCTAAATGCATATTCAGCATCATTCATCTGCTGGGACTGATTATGGTCGCACTATCAGATGAGAAAAGACAGTGAGAGTCATTCAAAACCACTAAAAAGTCAGCGTATAGGCTCCAGCATGCGTGAAGGAATTAGACTTACGGCACTACAAAGTCAATACGTTAAAAGATTCAGTAGTCCAAGCGAATTTTCCTGATTTTAGCCTTGCGTTCCAACAGCTATAAATCACAACTGGAGTCCATCTTAGCTGACAGCCAGCCTGCTGCTGTTCCTCCATCTGTAGGCTGGGAAATAGATCTCCAGTCTCCAGGGAGAACCAAAGTGCCACGCCTGACACCAGCATCTGTGTAAGTGTGTGTGTGTTCGGAGAACCTATTTGTGCTCCGGCAAAAAGCCAGACATTCTCAGAATACTACGTGTGATTGAGTTACACACACTAGGGTGTGCGACTGGCACACTGTCGTATATCAAATCGCAGCATGTGCAAAGAAACATAATGCAATCTATTCGGCGTGGGGGCACTGGTCCTCAGCCAGCAAGTATCGCGACAGGTGTGCTGCTACTTTTTCCCCGATTTCAAATAACACAACGTCCATATTTCACCAGCGAGCAGCGTACCGCTGACAGAATAACGATGAAGCTGTGGGATGCCAGATTCCAACACATCTGATTACGGTTTCAGAGAAATCAGAAGTTCTGGATGAGCAATTGCTAATCAAACACATTGTATTTATCATAGATGACATTTCTAAAAATAGGCAATGATATAGGGAAAGCGGACCAAAAATTAAAAAAAGGTTCTCATCTTTACTCGGCCTTATTTAATTTTTTTCCCCCATGAAACACAACATGGTTATTTAGCTGAATGCACAAATCACTATTTTCCATATATAGCAGGTGAAAAGAAACTGGGGTGGTCTTGGCTGCTTTTGGGCCTTCTCATCCCCTTCCTGTAGCTTAGTCGTTCTCAACTAGGGGGACAGGGCCAACTAGGGGGCCACAAAATGTCCATAGGCTTCTTGGAAAATTTAAACTTGCCGGCCTCGCAAAATAATTAAAGACATCGTTAAAATAGTCCAAGTGACTACAGTGGCTCAATCTTAAGTTTATCAAACGACGAGAACACTTTTTGTTCGCAAAAACTAACAAAAATAACGACTTTATTTCAACTATTCACTTCGTTCTCTATGCACCTCTAGTCAGTAAACGTAGTGTGATAGTGTAGAGCTACGTCACAAGTAGGCTCACTATTGGCCGATGCAGGTCATGTGTGTGATGCGTGTGACGTACAATAACAGAAGCTTATGTTATTAAAATAGTAACCTGACTCGAGGCTGAGAGACAAGCAAATGAATACTTGAAATAAAATCGTTATTTTTGTTGTTTTTTGCGCACAAAAAGTGTTCTGGTCGTTTGATAAACTTAAGATTGAGCCACTGTAGTCACTTGGACTATTTTAACGATGTTTCAATAACTTTTAGGCCAGCAAGTTTCAATTCCTCAAGAAGCATATGGACTAGAAGGCAGGAGTGATCCAGCTTTCATCAAAAATATGTTAATTTGTGTTCCGAAGATGAACGAAGGTCTTTACGGGGTTGGAACAATATGAGGGTGAGTAAATACTGACAGAATTTTCATTTTTGGGTGAATAACCCTTTAAACTTTGGTCCCCTGTACATAAGCTCCATCGTGCAACACATTGAACCTTGTGCACTACCCTCAGGTCACATCTCCGATAGTATAGCATAATCCGAATTGTTTCTCAGTCATAGAATTTCTCTAAAACAGGCAGGTAATGTATGCTAACATAGAAATGTACATTTATAGTCTGGCTTCAGTGAATCCTCAGTGGCCACTAGAGATTCTCAATCTCTCGAGCAAAACAGCAGCCCGGGGTCAGCAGAGATCTTCTGAGAAAGGCTGATGGAGGTCATGTCACTACAGTGATGTGGTGTTGACAGCAAAATCATTTCTCATGTCAAAGCTACAACACAAACACACCAGTCATAAAGGCATATAATTTGGCTAATAGAGTGTCTTAGTGAGCGTGATCATCTAGTGATTCCCTTCCCCAGTCATAAACATGCAGATAAGCCATGCTGTAATGAGTGAATTTCAGATTAATGTCTCAAATAGGAGGGGTCAGCCAAGGTAACAAGAAGACAGGATATTGGTAAAACTTTACAAAAGACATTGGACTTGCCACTTCAGTAATGATTACAGGCAGGATTATTATTCTTCCAGATACAAGCTTCTGTATGTCGTATAAAACAATGCCTGGATATTAATGCAATCTAGAGCCTGGTGTGAGGTGTTTTTCCTTCTATTAATGTCCAAAACAGACCCACTCCATGAATTAGTCATTTCATTTAACATGTTTCCGAGAAAGGTATTTTGGAACAGATTTTGTATGATTTCTGACTACACCCAAAAATAACAAAAGAAGGAAAATTAGTGAGCTAGTCCATATTGTGCACACTCATAAAGTATATTTCCAGACGTCAACCAAATTAGTCAATCTAGCAAAAATAAAAATGGTGTTAGAAAACTGAAAGCATGGATACTTGATAATATGGAACAATAGATCCTCATAGTCTACCTCTAATGGACAATGCACAGTGTTTGAGAGAAAAAAAATTGATTTATATAAATATATACATGTACATATATTGTCACACATATAGTAGAGACAAAGCAAGATAAGTCAAGACTAAAAAAGGAGGGGGCACTTCCAAAATACCTTACTGACAGCAAGTGCTGACATCTGCCAAGGTATGTAGACATGCCTTGAAGAGATAGGAACCAAGGTCAAGTCATCACATTTACCTGCTGCCAAAAGTCTAAGGCCTTTGGAATTCGGTTTGCTCTGAAAACAGCCAATATCGACAGACAGTTAACGGCTAAGAGCGTAGATTTCTCTGTTCCGACAAAGCACTAGCCCTCAGAAACAGTAAAAGGTTATCTGCTTGTATCGACACACATGATTAAACTCTGGGGGGCACGTTTTTGGAGGGGGTGATTAAACAGAGTCTAACTTAACAAGAATTCCACACAAATCCTTTAACTTTCACTATACAATATTAGAAGGTTTTTTGTTGTACTATAGTCTCTGCATTAAGTCACTAGCAGTTGATAAGGGTTGTCTGAGTGCATGGGGGGGGGGGGGCATGCAGGATGAATAAAAAAAGGGAGCAAAAAGTCAAAGTGAGGGATGAGTAAAAGCTTGTGGAAGTGTTGTTGTCAGGGAGTGATTGACAGGCATTCATGGCACAAGTTAAGCTGGACCCCAGGCTGCAATGTTTAGCTCCTGCAGACTAGTGCAGATAGTCATAGTCATGGTCAGTGGTGGAACTTGTCTGTTAAAGCATTGATTTCATACATATAAACTACTGTTTAAAAGCTTGGGGTTGGTAAGAAAATAAAAAAAATAAAATAAGTTTGCTTTTTATGCTTACCAAAGCTGTATTTATTTGATCAAAACAGTAAAATCATAGTATGAAATATCACAATATAACTTATATAGTACAACACACAATTATTCCTCAGATGGCTAAAGTTTCAGCAGCCATTAATCCAGTCTTCAGGGTCACGTGATCCTTCAGATATCATTTTGATATGCTGATTTTGTGGTCAAAAAAACATTCCTTATCATTATCAATGTTGATAACGGTTGTGCTGCTTAATATTTTTGTGCAAACCTTGATACATTTTTAGTATTCTTAGATGAATGGAAAGTCCAAAAGAAATAGAATATTATCTGAAACTGAATATTTCATCAGTTTGATTGATTCAAAATTGTTGTAAAAACAAAATTTTACTGACCCCAAACTTTGAATGGTATAGAGTCTTAAACATTTGCCAGAAAACAGTAAGCAAATCTCTTTGTGGTTATGCACATTTGACAGTAGCCAAAACTTTATGGTATCATCATAATTGTTGTCAATGCAATTTGAAATGAACTGTACTGCTTTAAAAAGTCAACTCTGGGTTCAGCATTACAACTAGACTTGCCAGGAGCCAAGAAAGCATTAAGAACTCCTAGACGTTATTTCTTATCACTGCATAAATCATCAAAAATGAGAGGCAAGCAGACAGAAGGAAGCAGCTATGTAATTGCAGTCTTTTAAATCCGATTCATTTTTTTAAAATTTTTTTTTGCTTTAAAGTAGAAGCAGTGGACTAAATGTCTTCTACCATTTCTGTGAATAGATAAACAACATTTTTTTGACATACAAGAGGCCATTGTAATAATATCTTGCAAGTTTCAGAACCCAAAACTTCAAAACAATGTTTTTCAAAAATAAGCTTTTATTGAAATGAAGCTCAGAAAATGACTAGTTTTGGATTGTCACAATACGCCAGAGTGCGACAAAAGACCACCTATGCAGAAAAAACAAAAACAACAATGCCTTTCTTCCATAGGAAAATAAGTACAATATACTTATTGTGTTCAGGTTGTATAGTAAAACACTTTTGCTGCTATTGAGGTGTGATGTGGGTAAGGTTAGGGACAGGTGTGGTGGTATGGGTAGGTATCAGGGTGGGTTAAGGTGTAAGGGAAGGGTCAACTGTGTAATTACAAATGTAATTACATCAATTAATTACAGTTGTAATTACATGCAGGTATTTTCAAAATATAAGTACAATGTAAAAACATGTACACAATAGGGGTTTCACAACTACTGATTTTTGCTAGTCGACTAGTTTTGCATAACAGTCGACAACTAGTCGACTATTCTTTAAATGGTTTATTCTATGGGTGTGCGATATCACGAATAGTAAATGTCTCCACGATCTGCTTTTGAAGAAATATTGTAGTATCGTGTTTGCATTCTGGCGCCTCTGTCTCAACTGTACAACGCGACGTAGCCTACACATCACACGTTAAGGAATAGGTATGGTACACTGCAATTCACAAAAGTTCATTATTTGCATAAGTCTTGCCGGTTAAACATTAATTCATGCGCTGATCTAACGTGCGCTTTCCTGAGCTCGCGGCATACCCCCGACGCTCACAGGCGCCTGTCAAACAGCGCCTGAATACTGGACTAAGTTATCTTTCGAGTCTTATTATGCTAATACTGTTAAATACACACAATATTTACATAAACAGAAATGGCTATGTCTAAAGTGAAAGCAAACATTTTAGAGAAAATCTGGTGTAATATGCGTCTATAGGCTATTAAACACGTCGCATGGTCTAAAAGCGAAAGTAGGCCTAGTAATACTCGTATTTTCTGCACAATAAGGCGCAATTAAAAGCCTTTAATTTTCTCAATCCGGCCTTTTCTCAAGCCTTATAATCCGAGCGCATTATATATGGATCAATTGCTCGCGCTTATGTCCATCTTATGCCCGCTTTGTCATATGGCCAGTTCAACCTCTTGTAAATCAGGTAGGTTATGTGTGTGACCCGTTCACAGTAACCGGGTCGTCTCATTCAGCCAGCTGTTGCTGTCTGCGAGTCAGGTTGCGAATGTAAGTTACGTGCTCGCCCCAGCGCGCTCACGTGCCTCATCTCTGACGCCGCGCACTCGCTGCATTCCCTTTAGCACATCTAGTGGATGCATAACGCAAACCCAGTCAAACGTTTGAAAAATGTTCTAAAATAGGTCATTGAAGGTGCGCCTTATAGTGCTTATAGTATATAGTACTGCCGCTTGTACTTAAAGGGATAGTTCACAAAAAAATATATCTATATATATGTCATCATTTTGTTTCCGACTAGTCGACTAAGGCCAACAGCGCCAACTAGTGGTTGTGACAGTCGACTAGTCGACTAGTCGACTAGTTGATGAAACCCCTAGTACACAATGAGTCCAATGTATCAAAGTAGTAACTTCAATGTAAGTACATAGTACTTAAAGCCACTTAATATAAAGTGGGACCCAGATTTGATATGCATAGTATTTATAATGTAGCACCGCAGTCAAAATGGGACTAGTTTTTGATAGTTGTGATTTGTTGTTCTTTAGTTTGGTTTGGCATTTATGGGGTCAACATGGCTTTTTCGGATATTTAACCTTCAAATGGTCTTCGTTTCCTGTTTACAGTTCTGGGCTTCAGGGTCTATACGACCTCAACAATTGATTGAGTAATTGTACAAAAACTATACATTTTTAATCATACAAATAATATATCATTTTTTTTGTTTACTTCTCATCTATGCATTAATGCTGTGTTTTTGGAGATATAAAGAACTTTTGTATCCTACCACACAATTCCTCATCTACACAATTAGCTTAAGCATATGAAATATTATTATTATTTTTTTTATGATACATTGCATTTATGCTCTAGTACTAGGCGTTAATTTCTGTGTAAATCAGATTTATGCCAGATTTTTTTTTTTTTGGACACATTTTTTCACATTTCCCATTTATTTCAATGTGGGGTCATATTGACCCCGAAGAGCAGTTTGTTTTACATACCTTTTTTTTTGTGTGTGTGCGTGTATAGCTAGATAATGTATAAAGTCACAAAATCATATTCCACTGAGATAAAGGGAACCTTTTTTTGTTACGCAAAATTCGATTGGGGTCGTACAGACCCCATGACCCGATTGAGGGCTACGGACATAGAGAACGCTGCTTTTGTTATCGTTTTGATCTAAGCCATTCATAGTAATTCTGAATAAAAGGATTACATTTAAAACACGACACTGTAAATGACAATGAATGTCTTTTTTCATTTCATTTTTCAAAGGATGAACTAAGAATAGCCTATAAGAATGACAGTTTGAAAATCAAATGTTAAATTCATAAGATATTTTTCCAACATTGGAAGTTTTCAAAACAATTCCACACATCTAATGGTGGGGTAGTTGAAGTAAGTTTAAGATGCAAAACTGTTACCCAGTCATAGCAGTGGGTGTTTACTTTACGTTAAGTCTTGAATGCACCACGCCCATCAAAATGGAGTGTTCGGAAGAGAGGGTCAAAATCAGGAGAGAAAACAGCTTGTTACTTCTAAATTTGGATGTTTTTTTATGTAAAAATGTTAATAACATTAAGTGGACCTCAGAGAATATTATAAACTAGAAAAGAAAATTCTATAAAACAAAATAATTCCACTATCTGCTCTAATCACTACCTACCAATAGCAACACAGAGGTCATTTATTAATTTCTAAGATAAGACATTTACAAGTATACATTTTTTAAAAAATATATATATTTTATAAATAAAATCATCTGCTTAATAAGACCGAATGCTAGGGCAAAGCAGGGCTAGCAGACCCATTTTAACTGTAGATGGACACTATTACCGAAGTCTCGCAATGACCATTTCAGCACAAAAGCCATGGATTTCTTAACTGAAACAAGAGGACAGATAATTCACAGGATTATGGGCATTAGGTGGATGATTGCACAGGTGCCAGCACAGGGGACAGAAAGGCCATGAAATTACATAGGGGGGCTATGACTCAGTTCCAAAGAGGAACTCCATTGCCCTGCCGCTGATCCCTCTAAATTGGAGCTCTGTTTGGGTTAGGAATGTACACTCACTGTCCATCATGACAAACATCAGACAGGCATTGACTTGCTTACTTACCAAATCTGTTGCATTGTCATTAAAGTGTACTGAAAGAAAAAAAAAAAAACAAAAAAAAAAAAACATGGACATCCCAACCAGGCAATCTTCTATTTTAGACGGATTACATTAGAGACCTAGCTTTAAACAAAATGTGCAGTATTGCATAAATAAGCTGGTCTTCAGCTTCCCAGTGCTTGTTTTTTCCTCCTTAAGTCTGAAAGGTTTCAATGAAAAAGCACAGTCCCCATTGAGCTTTTGAAACTCTGTTATTGGCAGGGTACAGCGTGTCGATTGACAGCAAACTTCAATACCTACAGTATTACAATACCGCCAGAAGGGCTTGGTGAAAAAGGCCTGGGGTAAACTATTACTTTAACAGGGAGTCATTTGTCTCAGGTGTGTTGTGTTTGTGTGTGTGTAAAAGTTAACAGAAAGCTAGTTCTCTTTTTCATTGGACTACTGGGTATTGAAAATCCTTTTTGTTTAAGTTTGCCAGTCACTACCCACAGTGTATGCACAATTCACAATCGCACTATAAATTTGAAATGCCATGGAAACTACTTAACACAACAAGTTAGTAATGTAGAGGTTTGCCAAGCAAGAACATTGTCAGTTGTCACACAGTTTCTGAGTTCTGGGAACCACCTCCTTCTGAAGCCTTTATAACAAAGGGAATACCAACAATATATTACTCCTTTGAGGATGTAGCTTTAAATTTCATTGCTATCTCCACAAGTTCAACAGAATAAATTGAGTTCAAAATCAATGGAGTTCAAAACAACATTCATTATATACTGAGGGTGTAACAGTGCACAGACATGTCAGTTCAGTACGTACCTCAGTTTTGGGGTCATGGTTCAATACGAGTTTGGTACAATAGGAAAAATGGTCACACTTTAGTTAGCGACCAATTCTCACTATTAACTAAAAAAAATTACTTTTGCCTTTCTAATTACTGCGTATTAATTGTTAGGATTTAGGGATACAGAATAAGGTCAATAACATGTGCTTTATAAGGACTTAAACAGCCAATATCCTTGTAATATGCATGCTAATAAGCAGTTAATTTTCATGCACAGCCTTTCAAAGTATACTCTTTTGTCCATAAGAGCAGAAAGATTAATTCTATGCATCTAGTGGACTTCAAGTGGCCAAGTGATTCGCACATGTGCTGTTCTTCTGCTCTTTACCTGTTGTGGCGGTTAGCAAACAGTCTTGCATTGCCACACACACACCCTTCTGGATTGGAGTGTTGATCACCTGTAACTGGCTGTATTTGTCGTCTAACTGTATGCACCGAAACTGTGACAGTTCAGGACGAACACATGTACCATCACACCACTATGCCCAAAAAACAAAACAGAGACATTTTTTCAACAAATGTCTTTTGGTTTGGAATAAGATGAGGGCAGGATAATTATAATTACCTATTATATATTTAAAAAAAAAGATAATTATATATATATATTTAATATTGACATTAAAATAATAGTGACAAAAACAAAGAACAAAATAACTGAAATTTACTAAAATTTGTATATTAATAAAAGGGAATAGTATCTCAATACTAAAGTAACTAAAACAACAGCATTGCAGAGGGAAGAGTGATTCCTCTGATGTTTGCACTCTTCTGGATTAATGGGAGTGGCTTGCGGAGCTGTGCAATGTAGTGCATTGTGGGAGTTGTCTTGCATACAAATGCACCCTAAAGTTATTTTCTGTCTTTTCTTGGTCAAGAGGGCACCAAATTCTAAATTTATTTTACATTGACAACATAAATGACCCACTATTAATAAAGATTACTGTGGAAGTGGGTGAAATGCTCCTTTAACTGCACAGTGAAGTGTCGCTTGTGAGCATTCAAGCAATTTTGCTTTAATCATTACACACCCACCACTTAACTGTCAGATACGTGAGGCAGGCTGCATATCCCAGTTAGCTGTGTGGACCACATTAACCCCATTCCTAACTAAGTAATCCAGTAATTCAGCGCCTTCAGAGGCATTTAGCTGTTACTGAGGCTGACTTTCACACGTCTCTGCCTGAGACGTCACAGCAGATTAATGGTGGATAATCTGGCACCATTAGAAAACTGCAGCTGCTTTCTGAACCCACACCACTGATATAGACCTGACTTATGGACACAGCTAAACTGCTAATGGTGCAAGTATTTGTAGTTCGGTCATTAGTAGGGTAGGACTCTGTTGCAACAAGGGTTAATAAGCAACTCCTCAAGATTTCAGGATTCCTTCTAATTCTTCGCTTGAATGTCATCTAGACGTGTTCTGATAACACTTGCATGATAAAATTAGATATCAATAACATGTAAATGAAAGAGCCAATATGTTTTTAAAACTTTAAGAACTTACTAAATTCATGGGGCATGATGCTTAAAAACATAATAACATAACAAAGGGGCGGCAGTGGTTGAGTGGTTCATGTAGGTTGTCTACAAACCAAAAGGTTGGTGGTTCAATCCCCGGTTCCACCTGACCAAGTGTCGAGGTGTCCATGATAAAGACACCTAACCCCAGCTGCTCCCGACGAGCTGTGCCTTGTATAGCTGACACCGCCGTCGGTATGAATGAGTGTGTGAATGGTTGAATGTGAGGCAAAATGTAAAGCGCTTTGGTGGCCATTAGGTCTATGAAAGCGCTATATAAATGCAGTCCAGTCCAGTCCATAATGTCAATGCAAATTAAATCAAATCACTGTCTAAAAAGCATTGAGCAAGAAGCTAAAAAAGCAAGTTAATGGAAAAGGCAAAAATGAAACATTAAAAATGTAAAATAAAAAGACGCAAAAAGAATGCACCCTGTGTGAAAGACCCTTTATTTTGTTAGTGCACATTACTAGTCTTGTAGTGAACAATTAATTAAAAAAAATAAAAAAATAAAATTGTTGGTCGTTGGGCAAGGGATGGAGCGGAGGTGCAGTAAAATAAAACCCTGCCCTCTACTCAATACTCTGTTTCACTTGGAAACACTTAAAGCTATGGTATACGATGTTAAAAATTGGTCGAGACGGTAGGGAAGTTTTAAAAAACTCATCCCGCCTCTCCACACACACCCCCTCCCCTCTGCGCTACCTGATCCCTGACGTATGTCACGTTTGAGTTCACGTCAACGCAAGATTAGCAACACCATTATAATACTACTAGAATTGCTAAGGTTTTCAGTAATTGTTATTGGAGCACGCAGCACATCTTGTTCAAATTCCGATCGGCTCGAACAGAAACCTCGAACAAGAAATATAATTACTTTGAACCGCGATCGGCGATGCTAAACGGCTAACATTCCAATGCCGACCGGCAGCATGAGCAAGTTGTCAAACTGATAAAAAGCCACGTAACACGTCACACCAACACGTCACACACAAAAGAATAAATAAATGTTTACCTGCTCAACAAAAAGTCATCCGTGTCAGCGTCGTTTTCAGCCCCAGATCTCCCTGAAGCTTTCTCCAATGGTCAATGAAGGACGCTATATTTATCCTACTTAGAGTCCGGCATTCTTCACATTTCTTTTTAATCTCTGATCTTTCCTCCACAGACTTTCTCTTGCGTCCAAACTTTACAGTAGAGGCAAGCAGGGGCCGCTTGCTGTTGTCGTTTATATTTTTATCCATTGCTTTATCCATTGCTGATCTGACGCTACTAGCTAGCTACCATAGACAGTCTGTCAGCTGTTTGCTCACGCACGGAGGGGGGCGGGTGTGGTTGGGTTGGAGACGCGAGCGCCAGGCGGAGTTTCAAGTGGAGCTGGTGATTGGATGAGAGCAGTTGACCAATATAAGCTGTGCGGCCACACAGCTTACATTGGTCAACTTTTCTGCGGCTGTACAGCCAATAGAGTGAATGGATTTTTTTCGTTCTTTTTTCTATTCATATTGTTAGGATTGTACTATATAACCATAACCAGCATCTAAACGAGGATATTAATAATGAACAATCTTTGAAATCGTATACCCTAGCTTTAACAACACTGAAGTTGGTTGCAACTTACAGGTTCACATGTACTGTAAGACCTTACCAAGTTTGATAAAATGGATTGCATTATTTCCACCTGAACAACTGAACTACCTACACTGATTTCTAAAACCACTTTTTATCATTTGATTTACTCATTTACCACTATAATGAGTTTGAATATGGCTTATGGAAAACATCAATATAAAAGATTAACTTGCTCAGTTGACAGCCCTTGTTGCAACACCATGGACATACTGTACCTCTACCATAAATTGATTAACTTTCAGCAACAGTCAGTTATAATTTCATGAATCCGCTTTTGAAGGTCACGTCAATGCAGGTATTGCCATTTGAGTCATTGGTGTGGACGGAGCACTGCAAATATCTTGCACCCTTCTTCCTCAACTACATCATTCTACTCGAATCAATTTGTATGAAAACTATTAATCCAAAAGAACTTAAAGCTTCAGTCAGCCTATTTCCTCTTTGTCACCATCTCTGCTAGAAATCTGCAATTGCAGTCATTCATGGAATTATCAACTTTTCATGAGTTGTCCTTCAACTCCCTCGACACGACACAGTGTGGATGAGCACAATGTTTGAGGAGAGTGTGAGCCTGTCAGTCACCACGCCAGTGCCGATACTGGCATTCAGAATCACAGATTATTCTTTTTGGAAGTATGACCAACATAAGAATTTTCACTGCAAAATCTCCTCTGTACTAGTGAGAAACATCCACTTTTGTTCTGGTTCTGACATCGCAGTGACAGATGACCGCGAAAAGACAGAAAATAATGCAAGTACGCATTTGTATGCAAGACAACAACTCCCACAATGCACAGCTCCACAAGCCACTCCCACAGCACAAACATCAGAGAAATCACTCTTCCGTCTAGAAAGCAAGCCACCAGAGTTTGAAATTCCTTTCACACAAAATTTCTAGTTGGCTGTGGCGAGCAGAACGACATGAGAGGACGACATGAGGCCGGTGGCATGAGTGCTAATGAAAGACACCTGTGAGACGCACCGGTCTCGGATAAAAGGAGGAGCGATGACAGTGCAGATCGCGAGGAGAACAGGCCTGATTTTATGTTGTGTTTCGTTTCTGTTTTGTGTGGCCAGCAGTCGTCCATGAGGGGCTGCTGCCTTATACTGTTGTTTTGTATTTGTTTATTTTATTCAAATGTTTAAATGTTCGCCAGTTCCCACCTCCTCCTTCCCACAACAACGTTACATTGGCAAACTTATTAGTGAATTACTCCTCATTTGTATTTCTTTGTATATGGTGAATTATTGCATGATACCGGGATGTTCAGTCAGAAATGCGGTGCGACACTAGGATGGTTCACATCACAACACAAACGTCTGTGTGCTCGTCTGATTCAGGGATTTCATCCAGGAGAAATTGTTGAAATCAGTAGACGGACTCAGTAGACGGACTTGGTGTCCGTAGCGCACAATGAGAGCACCAGCTCCTCATCCACGACAGTCAAGTCTTCTGCCTCGGCTGCTGCATCAGCCTCAGCTGCTCGTAAAGATATCCACAAACATTGGATTCGAGCAGCAGAATTTCAAAATTTTTCTTCCATATCACGCAACCGTATCAAACTTTTCTTCCATATCATGTTCAGTTTCTTCCGTCATTGTCGTAACTTCCTCTCCGCAGAGCTTGTTAGCTTGGCTTCCAAACAAGATGGCTGATACTGGTTTCAGTATCTGCAAGTGAAGTCCGACCCACTAATCTGTAATAAGTCAGTAGCGTGAGTGGGTCCAAAACCCTGGATAAATGATGAGCTAGTGTTTGTAGTCTTAACCCTTATACATAGAAATGGGACGTCCTGCTTTTTATGACGAAAAATTGTCATTTTGTGGAACACTTAAATCTTTATTTCTCCCATCTCAGGGGAAAATAAGGGAATAAACCATAACCATTCAAAAATATGACTGGGTTTCTAAAGATACAAAGCTTAATGCAAATGGGTGAAGTGTCCCTTTAATTGTTCAGAAAAGCCTTTATGAGATGGGTGAACAGCTCAGTGAACTGCAAGGGCAGGCAAACTCTTTGAGGTTAACCTGAAAAAGTTGGTCAAGTAGCTTTTTAACCTGACCTTAACCTCACTCTGCAGCTGCAAAATAAAACCAGCCTCAGATCAGTGGTGAAGAACTGCCTCAATCAACACCAACCAGAGATGGCCGCCACAGAGCATCTACTGTTTTGACAATTAAAGAGAGCCAGAGAACAAGTATCCCCGTTCAGAAACCCTTGGCAGAGCACACTACCAATTCACCTCCATTTTTAAGTCACTGGGGAATAAAGGTGGCGTTACAGCCAAAGACCCCTATCAAATGGCAATCACAAGGGTCTTCCCTGGCACACAACTCTGACCTGAGAGGGGACTAGATACGTACTGCATCAGAGGTTCCAATTAAATTAAGCTTTCCTTTTTAATAGACAGAGACGTTAAGATTTTAGAGTCTTCGCAGAAGGTTTCCATAAAAGACTTCCATAAAAACATGGCTTCCCAGTAGACATGTTATGCATGCTCCAGTTTAGAGAAATAATGATAACACAATGAAAGCTCTGATACTGGGTCCAGAGAAGCCATTTGAATGCAAGATGTTTCCACTCTGCGTCACCCCTGACACAGTAAGGGGCGCTCCCTCGCCTAAGTCAACACAAAAAGTAGTTTACATTTGGTAATGGTGCGCAATGAGCGACAGTTTGCCTGTCCCCACCAACGCCTGCTTTACAACACTGAGTTTATAGTTTCAGAGTAAAAGTTAAATGTAAACTCTTGATTTATTTTATTTTTTATCATTTCTGATTTTTTTTTTTTTAGTTCACCTGTGAGTTTTGGTGGGATTAAAAGGAAAGCAAATTGCATGGCCCCAGGCACCCCTCACTTCATGAATGGAGTCTTTCTGCGATCAGAGAGAAAACCCTTCCCTGGGGACTTGGTTACCCAGAGATTTTTTTCCCTCTTAAACACACATACAGATGTGCATTTCATGCACATGAAAGCCAAAGGTAACTTCAACTTCCTACTTAGCATAACACTGTGTGAACCCCATAAATTGTGGACAATCCATGGCAAGCTGTTTTAACATGCAATCAATTGAACTAACTTTAATCCATTACTGCTAATAATCTGTTACATAGGTAATCCAAAAGTGACTAGTATATGTTTTAATATCACAAACTTTTTTTTCTAGTACTGTTACTTATTCCAGAAGTGAAAAGTACTCATTCAAATAGTCACTTGACTGGTGGCAATTATTGATCAGACATTAGCATGTGTTCATTTGCTATAATCTCTATTGTAACATTTTTTTTTTGTTCTCAGTGGGTTAGATAAAAAAAAAAAAAATACCAATAGTATGCTAGTATCTAATTGTCACAGGATTCGTTTTAGGCTACTAGTACTACTAACTTCCCAATAATGTGTCCCAAATATGTATTCCATCTTCACTAGGCTACTACAAAAATACGATGCACTGGTTTAATAAACATGAGAGATTAATATGGATAACATTTACCTTAATAGCTATAATTTTCAGAAAAAGTTAAAAAAAAAATATGTTAAAGGCTTGCCATGGCCATTCATTGAAAATATAAACTCTCACACACCCCAACAAGAGAAAAAGACCATGCGATGACTCTCTGAACTTACCATTTTGCTCTTTAGTGCTGGCGTGGTGAATCTTACTGATGTGACTCGATTCCGCCACCGACTCATGCTGATGAAGAGACGATATAAGAATCAAGAGAAGCATTGGAATCATTTGGATTAATGGTGGCTGTCGGTGCTTTTAGGCACTTAGTATGTGTTGTTTCAATCACCATGCAGAAATATTGTTCGTGAGACGCGTATCCAACTTTGGACACATCTGTAAGAGGCACGCGTAAAGTAAAGTCCACATAATCCTGATCGGGCAGTGACTCTACAGCGACAACTTCTCTGTGGAAAGTTTCCCGAGAGGCATCTGAGCAAAGATCATTAATTGCTGTTAACTTAGTGAGCGCACACCTGTTCGCCTAAACACGAGTGTTCAAGAGGACAGCTGGAAACGTGCACGGTTGTAATTTAAGATCTGCTTAGACGCGAAGCTGCCTTTGCTTGTTTGCAAAGTGTTCGACTTTCCCATGCGAACACTTTAGTCCACTCGGGTAAGGCGACCGATTCTGGGTAAAACGCCACTTGTTGCGTTGCACGTCCAACTTTCTGAAGGAAATCAATGTCTTGAGGTGGCTCCGAGTGTTTGGCAAGCGCAGACGGCCGACTGGCGACACAACAGGTGCTGCACATAAAGTAAAAGTTCCCCGTGGAGGAAACTCCCCGGAGAGGCGGGGACCATTCACAAGCTGCTGCCGCTGCAGTCTCTTTAGAGTGAAAGACTATATTTCTCACATATCCACCACTTCACAAGTATATATGTGTATGTATGTGTGTGTGTGTGTGTGAGAGAGAGAGAGAGAGAGAGAGAGAGAGAGAGAGAGAGAGAGAGAGAGAGAGAGAGAGAGAGAGAGAGATATCATGTGTTTATGGGTCAATGATGTCTTTGTTGATCGAATAACTGTTCAAAAATACAATATATTTAAAAACACTTCTGATGAATATATTTTCTTTATTTAAAGTTTATATAGCCTACATTTTGTGGCGCTTAGTCAAAAATATGTAGGCTATGTGGTGTAACTGTCCAGAAGATACATTTATAATTAAATAAATGAAAGGAAGACTGGACGAATTATTGGTAGTAGCCTACTGCAAAAAGTTAGCATATGATCAAGAAGTTATGACAACATGTGTTTTTACATTGCTCATCAAAATAAGTTAATGTTCAACTTTTAAAATAAGTTATACATGTCATTTTATTGTAACTTAAGTTGAAATCACTTCCAAGCTGATTGTACTTAAAAATGTAAAGTAGTTCACTTTAAAAAAAAAAAAAAAAAACTTTTTCTGATAATTTACTCACCCCCATGCATGTCATCCAAGATGTCCACGTCTTTCTTTCTTCAGTTGAAAAGAAATTAAGGTTTTTGATGAAAACATTCCAGGATTGTCGCAAACACAATGTCGCAAACACAATGGCACAGATGAAGTGAATGTGTTATCTATAAAACTGTTAATAAATATAAGAAAAGACAAAATTTGCATAGATTACCGATCAAAGCACAATTAAACATGCGTTAGGATAAGACAGAATATTCCGTGTTATAGACATAAGTTACAGTGTTCACAGCTGAGTTGGCATTATTGAATAACAGATATTGTGGAAAACATGATTTGGTGAAAACATATTTTTCTGAAAATATCCGAGAGATGGAGCTGTCAGATTTAACAAATAAATGAATAAAACAAGTTGATGCTGCTGGGCAGATCTGTGTTAAAGATAACAAAAAAGTTTTTCTTAATACTTGTTTAAAAACATGCACTTGAGTAAATTACTGTCACAGTTGTTTTAGTAGCCTACATCATAAAGGTCAAAGAACCGAGGGGTCAAAGGATAATAACATCATGGGTGTATTCATACTACACCTGCATTGCCTAACACATACTCTATGGGAAGTAAGTTTGTCGTCACATTCACAAGTACAGGAATTTGGATGCAAATACTAAAAAAATGGATTATATTGTATGATTACAAATTCTTACTTGAATTTTGGCCGATTTAAGGTTGCCCTGCAAATGGTCTTGAAGGTGCATTAATCATTAGATCATGACTGCTTCACTTGTTTATGGAAAGGCTTCCTGAACGGGTGTGAGCATTTGGAACAAGGCCTAACACTATTATTATCACAAGTTGTGGCCTGTGTCGGTCCTCATGTCTAAATCTTTTCATCATTTTGTTTAGCATTTCATCATTGTGAAGTCAGAACAATGCCTAAAGCATCTTAAGGGAAATGCTAAAGACCTCTTAATTTGTCAAATCAAAGCTGCAGACAGTGCACTTACTCCCCTTGTGTAAGTTATTTCCTTCTCCCTACTCAAAGCATCAACCCATGAAGTTCTTTTCATGTGGTTAATCTCATCTCCCTGTTGTCAACGTGTTCCTTACATGCCTGTTAGGTGTAGATTTCTATGGCAGACTAAACAATCAGAGAAGGGCACACATTGAAATGATTCTCCCAGACAAATGATGCAATGGCAAAGCAATTCACTTTCAGTAGATGTGGGGAAAAAACTGAGACCAGGAGCACGTGGAAGCTGAAGATTTTAATCTAGCTGACATGATCAGATTTCTTAGTTTGTTATTCTATTGTTGCGTATTTGTATTGTGTGACATATAATGGTGATAGAGATGGTATATATTAGTGCTGTCAAATCGATTAACCACATTTAATCTCATCTAACATAAAAGTTTATTATTATATTTATATAAATTGTATATATGTCTCAGTGGTTGTGTGTGTATAAATATACACACATACACGTGTGTGTATGTGTATGTGTGCGTGTTTGTATTTATACAGTATACAGCACAGGAAGAGGTACATGGTACAGTAAAATGGTTCAGTAGCATATAACGTTTTGTTTAAAAAAAATTGTAAAAGTATTTAGGTATGCAGGAAATATTGCTTATGAATCCCTCAGCAACAGAAAACGGAAAGGTGCAGTATGTGGAGCTGCCAGACTGGAGGTCATGTGCAGACTATGGGAGAGTATCATATTCCATCCCAAAACCTAGAGCAGAGATGTCAGCACCTCTGCCAGAAAGAATCTCTCCCTCTGTCTGTATGTGGGGGAGGGGTTTCAGTAGATTGCTATTTTGCCTTCTTCGAGACACTACAGTGTTTTATGCTTCCATGGTGGTCCTGCGAGTCACTTTGATATTTAATCTAGATAAACAGTGAATTTATAAACAAGGCTGATATTTGTGGATTGGATGAAGAGGTCACTGTGGCCAATGCCTGTCTGGCCAGCAAACACGAAGTTAGCATCCGGCAGTAGCATTAGCAAAAACATAATCTTTGTTTGTTTGCAATGAGGTCATAGAGGAAACTAAACTAAATAAATGTCGTCACCTTCAGTCCAGTGCAGTATCCATTATGCAGGATGTGACACGTCAGATTGGCAAAAACAGGATATGCATCACCAAGGGACATGACAATAACATATTTTCTGTCAACACTATTATAGTATTTTTAATGTTTTGAATTATCTTTAATTTTTTATTTCAGTTAGTTGCTAAGGCAACTTCATTTATCATTTAATATTTAAATTTCATTTCAATTAAAGATTTCAAATCACTAAGATAGGCTATCTATCACGTTTAAAGTATTATGGCTTGTGGTCGTCGTCATTGTAAAAGTCCTGTTGTATTTAACATCTGATCTCTATTTACACTGCACTGAACATTTGTAGCTGTTAAAGGTCCATGTAATTTGTCAGGTGCGTAAATTCTCTCCTTGTAAATTGCTTATAGTCTGTGATTTGGTTCTGTTCCAATGTGAGAAAAAGGGTAATGACCTGCTCACTTTGATTCATTTGGGTCTGTTCCAAGAGACATAAAAAGAGAAAGTAGCAATCTCTTGTTAAGCTGCAATTATGACCTAAGGAATTATCACACTCCATACTCCATACTTTAGATTTTATCAGATAAAAATGTTGTAAAGTGAACAAGTGAGATGAGAGTCTATAGGATGAGTCATGTTGCTAGCACAGATTTTTTTGGCAAGAGAAATCCTTGAAATAGACATTGTCAGGGGAAAGTGAGACATAGATCTGTGATATACAGATTTATTAATAAACTTCCTGTCATTTTTGTAAACACTAACTTCTTTAAAGTCACAATTCAATGTAGGTAAAACATTAGGAAGACCTTTTACCATATGTAATGCAACATGAAAGTCCCTTTCTTAGATGTCATTTCTCACTCTGTCTTGTGGCTATATATGATGACTAATCCCAAGTCCCAGTTATTCTCCATCCGGGTCTTCCTGATATTCCTTCAGAGCCCTGGAATGCTTGTCAATCACCTCTTGAGAGCTACCACAACATCATACGGCAAAAAGAAGTCTTTGAGAAAGCCAAGTGGTACCTTCACCTTATGATTGCTTTTATTTTCATTTTAAACATGGAATGTGTCAGCACAGGGCTGTGTGGAGACTGATAGCGAAGTAGTGGAGTCTGCATGCCAGATATAATACCACATTCGATTTGCTAGAATGTACTGACATATTTTTGGACCGGTGCAGCATTGTCCGTCAGCTAGGTGGCTCTTGGCCAAACATTGAACGTTTTCTGAAAACAAGCCTCCCTTTGTTCTGGGTAATTTATTATTGCGGGTTTTAATTTAACCGGTATTAATCAGTATTTAGTTTATGTGCACGCGTTATTAATATGATCTACTCCACTACAATAAAAAAAAACAAAAAAAAAAACAGAGATTAAGGAGTCCATTGTCCTGACAAAGCTGATGAAGGAGGTACCGTATATTGTGTATAATTCACATGAACAATGCCTGAGGTCTTTGGACCTCTGCTAAATGCCAGAGTGCCCTGTGGAAATTTGTGAATGTCTATGTTTTCATTCTCACTCAATCCAAACACCATTCACCCAAGATCCTTGGAGAGCATCTGCATGGGTGAGAAATGTGTCTGAGCCTTACTTTTGGTTCACATCGTAATGTCTGTGTTGTCTTTTGAGGAAGTAATAGTGTTTGACTTCGCTCAGAGAGAATTGGCCTCAGTTTGGAACTGTACCTGCCATGATGGCTACATTCCACCCTGGGCAACCTCTATGTCTCTATGAGCTTAAAAATACAGACATCCACACTTTGTGTCTGTTGGCTGGCACACTTGTGTTTTACTTTGCTTGTTACTTTAGTACTCTGGTTTAAGCCTAAAAAGGCACCATTCATTCATCTACACTCTAAACAATGCTGGGTTGTTTTAACCCAAATTTAGGTAAAACATGGGCAAACCCAAATGTTGGGTTAAAACTGCAATTAAAAATTTTACAGTAGAAAGTGAAAGTTGAAGTTTGAAATTACATTTTTTAACCCATCATTTGGGTTTGCCCATATTTTACCCAAATTTGGGTTAAAACAACCCAGCATTGTTTAGAGTGTAGGAACATGTATAGAATAAAGTATTAATCTTTATTATTATGCACAAAAAGTTCTTATTAAGTTTTTTTTTCTTTATTTGTTGCATTATTGTTTTCAGGCATGCATTTATTCTTTATTGCATATGGCATTGCATTTTTCTTTCTTGCATTCATTCTTTTTTACATGTATTGCTTTTTACAAACAATTCATTTTTGCATGCATTCTTTCTGTTCTTTTATATATATATTTTTTCCATTTCAGAGGCACAATTTCAAGCACTCTACAGACAGACCCAATAATGAATACTGCATGTGCTGATCATTTTCGGGGTTATAGGCTACTTGTGCTGAAATGGCAGAGCAAGTGTGATGGCCTTGCATTTCAGTGATGCTGTGTGATTAATTCTGTCCTTGTACAGTGTGCTACTGCGCATGTTGCATGACATGTGCACACACAAGTCTCCATCTTGGCAACCCTGCCTTTACCAATGCAATAGGACAGCTGAAATATATATTCTGCTCAGGATATTAAACTAGAAAAAGATAAGGGGGAAAAAAAAACAGACGTGAAACGCCGTCGTAATGAATGAAGATCCGCGCTGATTGAGGCAACGACTATCAGAATGCGATTTAGACGGCGACTTGTTTTGAAGGATCTTTGATCGATTGCACTGTCAGCCCTACCGAATCGAATCTGTGGAACAACAACCGTTAATATTTTGAAATGGTGAGTGAAACCACACGTATTATTTTAAAGAAAGCGCGTTTTAAATGTCTATTATGAATGGGGACGCGCTGCGACGCGTCATTCTGTGTTGTAGTCTACTATCATCCCAACCCCCTCGTCGTCATGGAGGATGCTGTTGCTATGTTTTCCCCCTTCCCCATATGCTGCCGTAACCTGCTTTATTTTCTATCACGCCTGAATGCAACTTCTTCAACTGCTCAAAGCATCCACAGGTCGTTGTTGTACCTTTACGCATTTGCATGAACATAAAAATATAAACACAGTTTGATGTGGTGAGATTTCCAATCTCTGTCAGGCTAAAATTATGTAATATATGGCGAATTCTAATTGTATTGTACAACTGAAAAATGCTAACCATAACGTATCATGAATTGAAGAGTTCAGATGCAAAAGCCTCTAAATGCCATTTGAAATTTTCTTCTTTAATGATGATTTTTATCAAACTTGTATATTTAAGTTCAGTAATTTCACTTAAATAACAATTAATAGGTAATTATCATTGCCATTTAAGTGAAATCACTGAACTTACATATACAAGCTTGATAAAAATCATCATTAAAGAAGAAAATTTCAAATGGCATTTAGAGGCTTTTGCATCTGAACTCTTCATATATATATATATATATATATATATATATATATATATATATATATATAGTATTTACTTAATAGGCATATAATCGTGGTTTTATTTTTTTATTAGTAATATATTCAATTTGTATTTACTATTATATTATAAATATTGTTATAAAATACATTTATGTTTTATTTGGTTTCATTAAACATAAAAGTACAGCAGGCCTAAATTAATATACTGAACATAATTTTATGTATTTTCCACTTCAGCCTCTAATACATCATTTATAGACCTTAAAAACATCTTTGTTATAGGTCAGAGATCATGATATGAAAAATGTGCATCATGTGAACAGTGAGTTTTTTTAAAGGGTCCTATTGTACTTTGCACTCTTTTAACACACACCCAAAGGAGGGGTGTTTCAAATAAAGGGTCAAGTTTACTTAGATTTAGTCTGTCGTGGAAATAAAGCAAAACCATCTCTCCTACCCTTAAATTGTCTTGCATAGTTAAACATTATAATCCACTACTTGAATTTCTATTCTTCATATGTAAACCCGCAGTGTTTGTCTGTGTCTTTCCAAGGAGGAACATTAAACTCAAATTGCCGTGACCGCTGAATCAGTGAAAAGAAAGGGAATGAGAGCGAGAAAGAGATTGAGAGATCTGTAGAGATGTGAAAGAGAAACACAAGCATCTGGTGATAATAATAGTGATGGAATGAGTGAGAGATTGGAGGAGTGTGCGTGAACACTGGCCGGTTTCATTTAAGATGATGATCAATGCACTGGCGTAGAATCAGGCCTCCAAAGGGTGGAGGGTGGAAGAGTCTAGACAGGGGAGTTTTCTGGCAGTGTTCCTCAGAGGGGAATTCCTCATGCTGATTTTTCCAGTTGCTTCCTCTCCTTTACATTTTAGACACTCATCGATGGCTGTGTTTTACAGGAGGATTGCACATGTGTACATTGTCGAATAGATCAGTATTTGGCATATTTCAATACTAGGCATGCATGTGTCTTCGCTTTTTAAAATCAGTTTTTTAAATACATCTTAAATTCAGTAATCTTGGTCATTTTCTGTTGATGTACATGTACAGTATGATATGGTTATGTATCTGTAAAGCACTGTTTACATGGGGCAAAATTATTCATTTTGATAATAAATTCATTAATTGTCCTATGTGATTTGTGGAAACAACGTGCTTTACTGTAGAAACATATTGTCAGACCACCCACTGTGACAGACACCCATAACCATTTTTAAAGCGGTCACAGATACAACAGAACCACATTTCTTGTGCCAACAGACCATCAGTCTCTAAGACAGCCTGTGTGTCCTCTGAGAGAGGACGTTGTTATCCATTGAAAGCCTGGGAATATTAGTGCTCTGCTTATAAAATGTCTTTGAACAAAGACAATATCAGAATATTTTTTTTCTAACAATAAAATAGTGACATAACATGCAAATGCATTGTTCTTGACAATGCCCACTGACAATGATATGCAGTTTAAAAAAAAAAAAATAAATCAGCTTAATGTATGTAATATAC
Organism: Pimephales promelas; assembly: GCF_016745375.1. The sequence goes on along the minus strand of NW_024121122.1, from coordinate 1,846,823 downwards.
CGTACGTACTTTTAATGTATGTGTTGTTTCTCTTCCAGGCTAAGTTGAGTTGCTGTAACATGAAGGCTCTAAAGGTGATTTTCTTGTTGCTTATCATCTGTGTCTGGATGGAAGGAGGATTCACCAAAGAAAAATCTGCTAAGAAAGGAAAGAAGAAAGGAAAACAGGTTTATTGTCCTTCGTAAGTGTATTTACATTCAACATTTTCTGGCAAAATGGTGCAATACATTATGTTGACTTTCTGGCTATTCAACAGGGAACTATAGAAACAGCTCATAATGTTGTGTGTGTACTTCACACTGTGGCAAAATTAAGTAATTCACTACTCACTAACCATCAGTCACAATGGTTTTATATAACTATGCATGGTGACTTTTAACGAGCATGACTTGATATAATTTTGTTTTTGTTAAAGACTGCACCCTAACACTCCTTGTTTCTGGTCCCTTCAGGCAGCTGTCATCAGAGGATCTGGCACGGGTTCCAGCGAACTCCACCAGCAACATCCTTAATAGACTTCTGGTCACCTATGACCCAAGAATACGACCCAACTTCAAAGGTCAGTAGGCTACCCTTGCAGTGCCATGATATATATATATATATATATATATATGAAGAGTTCAGATGCAAAAGCCTCTAAATGCCATTTGAAATTTTCTTCTTTAATGATGATTTTTATCAAACTTGTATATTTAAGTTCAGTAATTTCACTTAAATAACAATTAATAGGTAATTATCATTGCCATTTAAGTGAAATCACTGAACTTAAATATACAAGCTTGATAAAAATGATCATTCTAGAAGAAAATTTCAAATGGCACTTAGAGGCTTTTGCATCTGAACTCTTCATATATATATATATATATATATATTACACGGCTCTGTGGAATACTTGATTCTGATTGATTAATCGTGTCATCCAGCGGTATGTTATTCCTCAATAACAACCGGTAAAACTGATAACAGGCTTATTCCAGCAACTGAGGTCAGCGCTATAAGCTTGCTAGGAAGGTTTTCTTTGTGAAAGTTTTGAAACCCTGTCGGGGTTTATTCTGCAATAACAACCGTCTGAATGTACAATATCCCTTACATATTCACCTGCCACTTTAGGTACACCTGTTCAACTGCTTGTTAACGCAAATAGCTAATCAGCCAATAACATGGAAGCAACTCAATGCATTTAGGCAAGTAGACATGGTCAAGACGATCTGCTGATGTTCAAACTGAGCATCAGAATGGGGAAAAGGGGTGATTCAAGTGACTTTGAATGTAGAATAGCTGTTGGCCAGAAAATATCCAGTGAGCGGCAGTTCTGTGGGCGAAAATGCCTTGCTGGAGAATGGCCAGACTGGTTGGATCTGATAGAAAGGCAACAGTAATTCAAATAGCCATTCGTTACAACCAAGTTTTGCAGAAGAGCATCTCTGAACACACAATATGTTGAACCTGAAGCAGATGCGCTACAGCAGCAGAACAGGAAACTGAGGCTCAACCCTGCGGGCTCACCAATATTGCACACTAGAAAATTGGAACAATGTTGCCTGGGCTGATGAGTCTCGATTTCTGCTGCGACATTCAGATAGTAGGGTCAGAATTTGGTGTAAACAACATAAAAGCATGGATCCATCTTGCCTTGCATCAACGGTTCAGGCTGCTGCTGGTGGTGTAATGGTGATATTTTGCGATATTATTGCTGCTGACCATGTCCATCCCTTTATGACTACAGGGTATCCATCATCCAATGGCTACTTCCAACTGGACAACATACCATGTCGCAAAGCTCAAATCATTTCAAAATGGTTTCTTGAACATGTACATAGCCTACATTTATGTACAATTATTAAATAACAAATCATGTTTTATTGATGTGTATACATTGTGGCAGATATTTAATTCTAGGTTATGCTACTGTTGGCAGTCGTTCCAGATATAATGAAGCAAGTTGTAAAGAGTGAGAAGCTCTGTAGCCTCCTGCTCTCTGGCATTCAACGTAAACGTTGGCCTTGATGTGGTCTGAGTGTTAAGAGCTCACTGTATGATTCAGTGTTATTAGTCTCTATGGCCAGCCAGCTGCTCTTCATATCTGAGCAAGATGAAAGCTCCTGGCAGTCATTAAAGTCAACATAATCATCTTGGGAATAGGAATAGCAGTGGAGTAGCTGTAGCGTTTTCCTATAATGCCATGCTTTCCATTTAGTACATATAAAGTGCAAACACATGTTTCATGGTATAGTTAAATTTATCCATAATAGTCTGTGAGAAAGTGCACTGCTAAAAATGTTGGAATGACTTTCGGGCGTCTTGTTTTATAGGTGTGTTTGATGTGCTGAGATATCAACTTTGTTTGTTTTTTTCTTTTGTTTTTAGGTATTCCTGTTGAGGATCGTGTGAACATTTTCATCAACAGCTTTGGGTCCATCCAAGAGACCACTATGGTATCACTTTCATTCACATTCCAATACTCAATATAGTGTCACGTCGTGATCCTTCAGAAATCAGTCAAGAAACATTTATTATTATCAATGTTGAAAACAGTTGTGTTGCTTAATATTTTTAACTGTGACACATTTTACAATTTAGCAGGATTCTTTGGTAAATAGAAAGTTTACCGAATAGAAAACAACAGCATTTCTAAAATAGAAATGAGTCAGCCAACCTATCACTTTTGATCAATTTAATTTATCCTTGCTAAATAAAGGTATTCATTTCTTTATTTTTTGAAATCTTGAATGGTAGTGTGTATATATTTATATATTTTCCCCAACATTTGCTGTTTTAAAACAAATATTTGCACTGTAATGTAATGACTAAATCACAATCAGTGCAAGTTCTTTCCTATCACTCAATTTCTTTGTAAAGTTACTTTACAACTTTATAAGTTTATAAGTTAAAAAGTGGAATTTGTCCTATAACGTATTCAACATTTTTGATTAGAAAATGGATTTATGGACTTATCTTGAAAAAGAAATTACTTCACAACTGCTAAAAAAAGTATGTTTTATACTATAGTATGAATGTAATCTGGAGATACTACATTTGCCATGTTGTCCTTATCACATGATCTACCAGCGTCAGTTGTGTTGTATCTTTGAAATGGACTTTGGTCGCTTCACTGCCATTCATGAATGCCTCGTTAGTAAAGTAGTAGTAATAGTGTAGTAAAGTGTCTATCGGATGCACACTTTAGAATCTCTTTACACTTCGGAAATACTATGTCATATGGTTAGTTTATGCCTATACTCTTTTATGAGGACTGACATACTTCTTTTGTCACTACTATTTGCGATTTTGGATGCAGCCAACCTTTTGAAGTGTTCTAAACAAAACTTTTGACCATATTGAGCCATATAATTTCCTCAGTTTTATTCTGCTGTTTTTGTTTTCTGATTTTTTTAAATGTCATTGCGTTGAAATCAATAATTAGATCAAACCAATATCTCAAACATTTTATACAATATAAATAAATTGTAGTTTCCAAAATCTAAGATTGTCAGGGGAAACTCCTACAAGACAGATGATTGGATTCATGACTGTGTGCTTTATTTTGGGCTTACTGTGTTTACTTAACACTCCACCAGTGGGGAAAAAAATCAGCTCCAGACCCCACAATCTTACGCCTGACTCCTTATGAGCAGTGACACCCATAAACAACCCACCATGCCAGAGTGATCTGACTCAGATCACCTCTACTGAAAATATTTCCCCTGGAAAGACATCAGAGGGCTGTTTTTTCTGCCCAGCACTGCATGGTGTCATAGGTTGAATATAGTTTGCAGTCAGTTCTACAGGAGCGCTGCGTGACACCAGGCATTGAAAAAACAATCCCACTTTGTTGTTGCATCATTCTGCTGTGGTTAACATTAATATGCACAGGTGGCATAAGACAGGAATACAAAAAGGCTATTCATAACCTCTCCAGAGACCCGACTAGTAAGAAGCGTGCCACTTTGCCTACCATAGCTTATGTTGCACTTTATTAACATTTGGACAAGTCCAACAAAACAACACGTGTAAATATGACACAATGCTATCCATAGTGTGTGTAATACATCCTGAAGGTTCCTGGTCAGAGCATGGAACGAAAAACAGGACATACCAAGATGTGAATCATACACGCAAAAACACTTAGGGACCGAATTCACTTGACTCAGTAGTGCAGCTGGAGTGTGGCCATTTTATTTGGCATATCATCTGTCTTCACAGTATCAGCACTAGCAAAACAAGCTCCACTAAAAAAATGCCACTTCAAAGCTTTTTGCTCACGCAAGCCGGCAGGGAAGCTGGGGCCAATCTGACTTAACGAACCCTGTGTTTTCCCCAGTGTAGGTGCTCACATACAGCATGAGCCCTCATTGCAGCACCCGTTGCATGCCTCTGATGTTTGCGATAGATGGAAATGTAAATAGGAGCAGCTCTGAGCGCCCCAGCTGCGCGACTTCAATACCAGCCATTATTGGAGCCTCGATACTTCAGAGACAGGTGTTTTTTAAAACATCACTCAGAGGTTGTGAGAAATGCTGGTTGCCATAGCGTTTCCTAATACACCTGGGCTTCTCTGTCACTCTAAGAACGAATGTGCTGTTTTTGTGTCCAAGTCGAGGCTTCTCACAGTTCCTGTCACGTAACACAAAGACAGGTGTCAGCCCTGCTAACTAGCACCCACCCAGAATCACCACCCAGTTTTCGGTGTCACAAAACACTGAAGTTGTTTTTCAGGTTTAATTCAGTTCAACAGATTTATGAAAACCTTCGGCCTCTATTTTATAGGACTATCGTGTCAACATCTTCTTGAGACAGCGCTGGAATGACCCCAGACTCCGGCTCCCTCAGGACTACAAGTCGGACTCGCTCACCGTTGACCCGACGATGTTCAAATGCCTTTGGAAACCCGATCTTTTCTTTGCCAACGAAAAGAGTGCTAACTTTCATGACGTTACTCAGGAGAACATCCTGCTCTTTATCTTCAGAAACGGAGATGTACTCATCAGCATGAGGTGAAGTTTAATGCTCTCTTCCTGCTAAGCACCCAACCTCTGTCTATATGAATGGTGACAAATGAGGTCTAAATGCCGGTAACACCTACTCACATTATTTACCACAGCAATCTAAACAAAGCAAACACAATAGTTTATCAGATGTCAAGGCCTTATAAAGTGGAACAAATTACCATGCAGTTTAATCGGAAGGTGTTAAAATGAATGTGTCAGCCAGGTTCCTAACTTCATGGAAGATTTTTTTCCGATAAATATATATACAATTATGAGATAAAGTTTAAACTAAGATACAATGTCACACTGTGAGAAATGATGTTACAAAAAAAGTGTACTTACAGTAGTTTCACTTCAGCACAATTAAATATACTTAAGGCCATGTCCACACTAATACGTTTTCCTTTGAAAACGTATATTTTTCTCTCCGTTTTGGCCTTCCGTCCACACTGAGACGCCGTTTTAAGTCAACAAAAACGTATATTTTGGAAAACGCTCTCCAAAGTGGATAAATTTGAAAACACCGTTTTCGCAATGTAGTGTGGACAGTGAAACCGGAGGTATTTCAAAACGATGACGTAAGTTTAGTCATGTGATCCATGTAGTACCAATAGATATTAATGTTTATCGGTATTGTGCCTGTTATGTGTTATTCATTTTTACACTATTGCTAAAATATGTCACTTTCTATGTTACTTAATATGTACTATTCTTCATAGCACTACAAAGATGACAGATAATGTACTTACATTTGCTGTCCTGCTGCAAAACAGGAGAGCAGTTGCGTTTTAGACCAAATATAGGGTGACTGAATGCGACCTGGACGCATCAGTGATGGTGAGATATTTTGCTAAATAAAATTATCCTGTTATTGTGCGATAACATTATTATCTCAGTGAGCATTTGTAAAGTTTCACGCATGCGCAGTAAAGTGAATTTAGAAGTTTCTCATCCACACTGAAACGTCGGAAAACGCTAGTGTGGATGGAGAGCGTTTTTAAATGAAAACCCCGTTTTCAAATGTATCCGGATTAATGTGGACGTAGCCTAAATATATCTTTAGTTGGACCTCAGCATACTTCCAGATAACAAAAGTACATTAAGTACAAAATTAGTTGTTCCAATTTAGACTTTGACTATATAATTTTAGAATATCAAAAGTACAATTGCAGGGTATTTATATTAAGTATTTGTAGTATACTTATCATAAAATACATGTATTTCAAATGCATTTTGGTATGTTTATTTTTCACTAGGGCATGTTTGAATGACAGGTAACATAGTGACTGAATCCTCCTCTGAGCTCTTCTTAATGCTTTTAATAAACCTCAAGGGACTTAAAGTGATCTGAGAATTGGAGATTCGATCTGTTGACCCTAGAGTTTCACCTCACCACTGACACCTTAATTACAGCTCCTGCTATATGATCCCATGTGAAAGTTCAGTCCTTTAGTAGTGGCGAACACCTCTTGTCATTATCTGTCCAGGGCTTTATCTACAGTTCCTGCTGAGTGAATGAAGCTCTCCGTGTCTTCTAGCAGTCAGTGACTACACCTGCTGTAGATCTGTCCACAGAGTGCTGTGTTTTACAAACTCTTTTTTTAAACATAGTAAGGTTTATCAGCATGGATAGAAACAAACAGTTATTTATAAAGGTAAACAAGGCTCTGATGCTTTAAACAAATTTGAGTTGTTTCTGTGGTCACCTTGCCAGCCGTGCATTGGACATGGTCCAGTTTAGGGTACAGATAAAATCTAAACACTGGCACAGAGCCATTTCAGTCTGGATGGGAATTTTTTTAAGAGCATCACGTTTTGTTCTATTATGTCTGAGGCAATGTATTTCCATAGTGTTTTTTCCATGCCACCCGTATCACATCATGAGCTGGGTGGTCTTCTATGAGCCCTTTCTCACTTTTGGCATTGGCCCAGGATGCCTTGCTCTTTCTCTGGGTATGTGTGTGGCAAGGGATTACTGTCTTAATGAGAGTCTTTCAAAAAGAAACACGAGTGTTTATTTCATATTATACCTCCCTGAAACAAATTATGCCTTTACTCGTCCATTGAACTTCAACTTCCTCCCTACATGTACATATGAAGAGTTCAGATGCAAAAGCCTCTAAATGTCATTTGAAATTTTCTTCTAAAATGACCATTTTTATCAAGCTTGTATATTTAAGTTCAGTAATTTCACTTAAATGACAATTAATAGTTAATCTTCATTGCCATTTAAGTGAAATTACTGAACTTAAATATACAAGCTTGATAAAAATGATCATTTTAGAAGAAAATTTCAAATGGCACTTAGAGGCTTTTGCATCTGAACTCTTCATATCTATTTTCTCTTTTTCCTCAATGAAACTGACACACCTTATAGCCATCCTTATCACTTTTCTCCCATAACCTCCATTCCAAACATCCACGATACTGGAGGAAAATTATTCAATATTTTTATTTTGGAACGTTCTGATTTTAGGTCATCTTGAAAATAATTTCAGAAATGTCAATGTCAGAATGACACTATACATATGAAAAGGAAACACAGGTAACACAGATAAACGATGTTCAGTGTTGTAGTACTCAAGACTCGGACTTGTCTCGGACTCGGTCTCGAGACCATATTTTAATGGTCTTGGTCTTGTCATGGACTCGTGTCCATTTTCCACTCGAGTTCAATTCAATATATTTTTTCATGATTATTAATGTATGTTAATAAAATATTTCTTTAAATTGATTGACACGCCCTGTGATTGGTGATTTTCTAGTGCGCAACTGCGCATGACAAATTGTAATAAAATTACTTTTAACACCACCTACTATGTGGCCTTTTTACCCTAAACTGATCATATTTTTTAAACTCTAAGTAAATTCAGTAAAATAAAAAAAGGATTTCTCTAAGTAAATAAAAGTAAATTAGGTAATCAACCCTCACTCGTCTCGGTCTCGACTCGGACTCGACCGTCTCTGGTCTCGGTGTCGACTCGGACTCGAGTGAGGTGGTCTCGACTACAACACTGACGATGTTTATATACATACAGTATATAAACACCAAATTGTATGAAACAAGTACATTTAAAATAATAATCAAACATATGGCATTTCATATACTGTACTATATACAGTATATTTATTTATGTTATGTATTGGACATTGGATACAGCAAGTCTCCTCCCCGAAACTGCTTTTTGCTACTTAATACATAGACATTGAATTTTTTCACAACTGCAGTGTTTATTTTCAAGGGGAATCTTTATTTTGAGTCGTTGTTTGTCCCCCTGTCTTTTCCCATCTGACCCCATCTTACATCTTAACCCTTGTCTGTCTATATCTCTCTTTCTCTCAGATAATTAGTATAACACACCGTAAAGATACATCTTAAACAAAAACAGATCTTATAGGGAAGCAATGATTCTCTCTAACCTCTCCCAGGCCTTTACAAAAATAACTTGGCACAGTGCTTTAGCTGCTTGCTGTGCACTAAAGTGCTGTGTGGCCTTGCTGGTGTAAAAAGTAGCTCTTTGCTGCATCTGAGGCTGTACTTGTCAGATTATGAGAGAAAACCAAAAAGCTTTCATGTGTTAATGGTGTTTTAAATAAACATGCCTTGGTGTGCATGCTGTGCACAAAAAAGGGAACTGCATGAAGAATTTATTCTACTGTTGGGAAAGACATTTTATGTCTGTGGCATCTATGAAATCGGTTACATTTTGATTGACTTTCACGTAGTGCGATCTGCTGATAATGGTCTAAAATAGTCTTTGCAAGGTTGCTGAATATATTCATATAAGTGAACGTTTCAGCATGAAACTTTAAATGCAGTTATTTGAATCTGTTATTTTTCTATTTCACTCACTATTATTTTATATTACTTCTTATTATGGTTTTGAAATGGAACGTTTAACAATCTCAAATGTGAATGATGTTTAGGTATACAGTTGGTCAAAAAAAGAAAATGCCTCATTCCAAATTACTACTCTGATTCAAACTGACCAAGCTGCTGCATGATTTATTTTCTCAAATGTATTGTCTCTCTTTTTTTAGGTTGTCCGTCACCCTCTCTTGTCCACTGGACTTGACTCTCTTCCCCATGGACACCCAGCGATGCAAAATGCAGCTTGAGAGCTGTATGTGAATATGAATAACATAATTTAGTAGTGTTTAGAAGAAAATAATACATAATATATATATATATATATATATATATATATATATATCCCGATCATGTTTCCCGATCATGACAAATGTGGAAATATGAAGCAATTTAAGTTTAAGAAATCTAAGTTAGTAGCCCTAAAAAGGTTATATATATATATATATATATATATATATATATATATATATATATATATATATAATATCTTAAGACATGGAAAATGTAAAGTATTCATTCCATAGTGTATATTAGATTTAATTTGAAAAAACAAAAAAAACAAAAAAAAAAAATCATGCAAATAATTTACTTACGTGTGGTTAAACAATACAAGGAACAACTGTCTAGCTTATATTTCATTAAAAATGTAATTATATATTTCATTTATAATATTTAATATTTTTAAAGTGTGAAAGTGTGTTTACATATTGTTAAAAAATCATTATCTAGTTATCTCATGGACTCAAAAGTCTTTGAACATACATTTAAATCTCTGATGAATGAATCTAGCATTACAGGTATTATTGGTTATGTGTAGTGTTATTTTTCATTTTAATGTGTGTGTGTGTGTGCAGTCGGCTACACCACAGATGACCTGCAGTTCATGTGGCAGTCTGGTGACCCCGTACAGATGGAAGAGATTGCTCTTCCTCAGTTCGATATTAAACAAGAGGACATTGAATATGGCAACTGCACCAAGTTCTACGCAGGGACAGGTAAAAGTTTTCACTTTTTATGAATGGCACTAAATGTGTGCAGAAATTCTCTCTCTAGTTGAAGTAGTAGCCATTAGATGTGATTCCATGATAAATGCACCCTTTTGTCCATTTAAAGCAACCTTTTGAACTGTTGAATGATAGGCTACTACACGTGTGTGGAGGTGATTTTTACTCTGAGAAGGCAGGTGGGCTTCTACATGATGGGTGTGTACGCTCCCACCCTGCTCATCGTCGTCCTTTCCTGGCTCTCCTTTTGGATCAACCCTGACGCCAGCGCTGCCCGTGTGCCTCTGGGTACTTTTTCCAATCATCAGTCCTGCCACAAACATCAGCACCTCATCTCATGTCTCTGTGGAGTCCTGTACCCCCGTCCTTTTTCATTCCACGGTTTCACCAATATAACATCCACCAATGAATCTTTTCAATGCCTCTGATTTCACTTCAGTACTGGAGGTTTAGGGTGATAGTTTTTTCATGCCCTACAGCACTATAGCTTCTTTTCATCAATTGCTTACCTAAAGGCATCTCCAAGGAAATGTAATGCATGTCCAGGATATTTCCATCCGCCTCAGCTATAGCCCACAGGGGTTATTTCGCTATTGGACCCGCAGAGTTCACTGAGAGAAGATTATCCAAGATGCGATGAAGATTACGCAAGATGCTGTGAAATTGGACAATTTCTTGTGTTTTCCAATTATAGCCTGATAGTGCTGATAAATGCATGTATTGTTTTCACGGAACATGCTTATTCCTTGTTCTAGTTCTGTTTCATGGGTGGAACTTACAAAATTCGATTCCATTGGTCATGCCAGTAACACCACCATTCTGTCCACATTGTTGTCCTTGTCACAGTATAACGTGATTACATCAAGTGTCATCTAAAAAAAAACACTGTCCATGGTCTCAAACCCATACCATTTCAGGTCAGTCATTTAATGCAGTTTTTGAGTGTTTGGTTTGTATGTGTGTCATTTTAATTATACACAGGCCTAGATGGAATCTACAGATATATTTTTTTGTAGATTTTGTGGGGAAATCTGCAGAATGAATTTAAATATTAAATTCTTTCCCCGCCATTGACAGAATTTTCCGGCAATCTGTTTTCAATGTTTTACGTTATATCCAGATCCATAAACAAGCGAAGAAGAAGCAGAAAAGGTAATGCATAGATATCCATAATAAAGGCTAGATGTCTTGTCCACGCTGCTGGCCAATGGATGTCAATGTCCGCACTGACGGCCATCTTGTCACAGGCAGTTTGCTCACTTGTAACATTGTGTTTTAATGGTGCATGTTCTTTTTACATAACCATAACTTGCTCAATTTTCTACCGATTTTCAAACGGTTCGGATTGTTATAAACGTCAGAGATGTAGTTATGACAGTGCACACTTATGAATAATAAGTGTATCAATAAATAATCATCCAGAATAATAGCCACATTAATGACGTTGGTAAGAAACCAAACCGTTTGTAAATCCGTCAAGATTTCAATGAGATAAGAGTATTTGTGATCGTGCTGATAACTCACCTTACTTCAGGAACCACAGAGCCAGAAAGCTTGCCTGTGACAAGATGGGCGCCGGCGATGACGATAGAGACACCGCCATAAGACATCTAGCCTTTATTATGGATATCTATGAGGTAATGACTGTGAAGATTTGGGGGTGTTGATCGGCTCGATCTTATTCGTCTATTTTGACCATCGTTCTAAATCCGATCTGGACAAGTCTTATACAAAAATGGGATTTTCTCAGATTTTTGTGTTTAAAACGTTGCTTTTTTATGAAACTTATCAACATTCAAGTGTAAATTATAAAATAATGCATGAAGCGAGGATATCTGTTTTTTTTTTTTTTTAAAGCAAAAGGCTCTGTTATTTCTTTTGATAATTTTCTTACCAAAAATATTCTTGGGGCCACATTTTTGTGAAAATGCTGACAACTTAAAAAAAAAAAAAAAACTGCTGGGGAAAGAGTTAAAGGGTAAGTTCACCCAAAAATGAAAATTCGGTCAATAATTACTCACCCTCAAGTTGGTCCAACCCCGTAAGACTTTACGTCTTACCTATTACTTTACGTCTTACCTATTACTTTACGTCTTACCCCGTAAGACTTTACGTCTTACCTATAATAACCTATTATTAAATAAAATTCAAATGTGTAGTAAACAAACACATTAGGGACAGGGATGTGTTTCTGTGTGATTCCATGTAAGCCTGCTCATAAAATCAAATATTTTGAAATAAATAAATGTAATTCTCTAAGCAGCATTGCATTGGTATTGGTATACCATCCATTCACAATTTTGGGGTCAGTAATATTTTCTATTTTCGCCAAAAAGATGCATTAAGTTGATCAAAAGGGACAATAACGACATTTAATGTTTCAAACAAATGGTGTATTTTTGAAATTTCTATTCATTAAAGAATATGCACCATGGTTTCCACTAAAAATATTAAGCAACTCAGCTGTTTTCACAACATAACGATTTTTACTGTATTTTTGATTTAATAATGCAGCCTTGGCGAGCTTAAGAGACTTCTTTCAAAAACATCCGACACTTCAGATCAATGTGTGAGCTCATCTCTTCTCAGCTCATTTGATCTAATGAACCCTCTCTTTGTCTGCAGGGATACTGTCAGTGCTCTCGCTCTCTTCTGAGTGCACGTCTCTGGCCTCTGAACTGCCCAAAGTCTCCTATGTAAAAGCGATTGACATCTGGCTGATTGCCTGCCTGCTCTTTGGCTTTGCCTCTCTGGTCGAATATGCTGTGGTTCAGGTGATGCTTAACAGCCCTAAACGACTGGAGGCGGAGAGAGCAAAGATTGCCAGCAAAGAGAAAGCAGAGGGAAAGACCCCTGCCAAGAACACTATCAATGGCCTGGGAAGCACCCCTATACACGTCAGTACGCTACAGGTCAGAAACAACCCACTGACTCTATTTAAACAGAATGATTATGAAAAGCACCACTGGTAGTGATAACAACTATGATAACACAGTAGTTTTTGGACACGGCAATATCACCTCTTTGAACATCGCATTTATACATTTAAAAATACTTAACATATAATTATATAATTATGTATGTAATTATATATTCAATATAATATACTACTGTTCAAAAGATTAAATTAGTTAATAGTTATATTCAGAACTTCTGTGACAAAAGTCACAGTAATGTGACAATTTCAAATAAATGCTGTTTTTTTTTTTTTACTTTCTGTCCATCAAATAATCCAGCATTAGAGTTTCCACAAAAATATTAGGCAGCACAACCGTTTTCAACTTTGATAAAATTAAGAAATGATTATTGAGCACCAAATCAGCATATTAGAATGATTTCTGAAGGATCATGTGACACTGAAGACTGTAATGATGCTGAAAATTCTGTTTTGCCATGCTGAAAATTCTGTTTTGCCATCTCAGAAATAAAATAAATTTTAAAATATATACAAACAGAAAACAGTTATTAGAATTGTAATATTATTATTATTATTATTTTTTAAATCAAATAAATGCAGTCTTGGTGAAAATAAAATACTAATTACTAAAAAAACAACAACAAAAAAAAAAAACAACAACCTTAACATATCTTACTGACCCAGGAACTTTTGAACAGTAGTGTAAATATTATAACATTAATATACAATTAAATATACTAGATATAGTAATTTATTGAAAATATAATATTCTGTTAATGAATTATTATTTATTTTATTTACTATATTTTGAAATACAAACGTGACGCATCTGTATTCCTTCTAAGTATGTTTTATTCCATGACAGCATACAATAGAGACACGTTAAGCTGCACATGGGGACACATTATATTTAAACGGCCAATTTTGCCTGTACAAAGAGATCATTGTTTAAATTCTGTTTTTATTGTGTTCAGTTGCATTGCTGTCCCTGTAGTTATATAATCTGAAATCATGCACTGCTAATGTCAGGTCTGAATGCAAAAGTGGTGGGATAATCACAGTACTTCATGTTCTTCAGAAAACAGACAGCTTTATAGCAACAATTGTAAGAGGAGCTTGAAGGCAATGGTTGCCTGACAGACAGGGGAAATAGGCTGAATAATGTGGTTTGTTGCAGTCTATTATAAGCTTTAAATTGGCCCCAGAGGGAGGCTTAAGGATGCAGCGTGTTTGCAACCACTGTCACACATTTACTCCCAGACTTCAACTTGACAGCAGAAGAACATCTGACCCGAAATTAACCCACATGCTCTTTGCACAACCCCTGAAAGTTACCGACCTCCAAGAAAACCTCATTCATTGCCCTGAATTAGAGCTTTTAAGGTTTGTTTTCTGCCACGGATTCTCCAGCCACGTAATGGCTGTTCAGACATGCTGATAGCTTTTGACCAGACAATATTTATTAGAAGGAAATGAAAGCTCCAATACTGTGTTTGACAGACAAGTTTCCTAAATCTCTGCACTAGAAAATACATCAAGCTGTTTGAGGATTTAAGTGTTGTGTGCCCAGTGGGAAGTACGGTCCAGCACTGCATGCCTTCTGCCCCTTTCCACACATCCAGAACTAATACAACAGACAAGTTGGCATTAGACCATCAGACATCACTCCAGACATCCCTCTGCTCTGTTAGTCAGAGGGAGAGAGAGAGAGAATCAGACGGTGCAATGTCACATCAGTTCTTAATGCTTGTCTTGTTCTGTTCTATTTTAATGCAAGGTAGGTGTTTCTACTCTCCACTTCTTTTCTTCTCCTGTTGTTCCTGTGTGGGAGGGCCACGCTACACTGCCTCTGCCCTGTTAGGGATTTAGGAAGAGACCTAAATAATTGCCTGTCCTCAAACTCTCCCTCTCCCAGCACCTCGGAGTGTAAAGAGAAAGGAAAATGCCACAAGAAAGAGATAGAGAGTGTATGTGTCTCTACAGGAGGGACACAATTCTGTGGGAAACATTTAATCAGATTTGGTTTGAGTTGTCCATGTCTGATGCCTGAATGAGTATCATAATGCATAAATGATCCGCCTGCCAGCTATCATTTGTTCATTTCCTAATTATACAAATTAAAATACCTAAGTGTGAAATTAAAGGGATAGTTCAGTCTAAAATGCCGTTATCAATAGCACTCATGTCGTTCCGAACCAATATGATTTTCTTTATCTTTCTTTCTTTCTTTCTTTCTTTCTTTCTTTCTTTCTTTCTTTCTTTCTTTCTTTCTTTCTTTCTTTCTTTCTTTCTTTCTTTCTTTCTTTCTTTCTTTCTTTCTTTCTTTCTTTCTTTCTTTTCTCAAATATAACCCTAATTCAAACTTTGGAAAACACTAATTTTAGTTTGATTTGTATATTAAATCTTAAAAATGATGTATGTTTAAAGTGCCTCTATCATGCAGTGTAAAATATAGCTGTTTTCGAATGTAAAAGGTCGAGAAGACACTGTTTTTAGCTCTGAAAATCCACTTTACAGAGATGGTCCTCACTGCAGAACATGAAATCCAGGGTATGTATACCTAACATATATCCTTGTTACATATACCTAAACCCACCCATCTCCACCCCCTGATCCCTAACCCCACCCCTAATCCTACCCATCTCCACCCCTTATATCTGAATCCAACTCTGCCCCCTGGATTTCGTGTACTGCAATGAGGTGCTACTGACTTTACATGCACTTCAAAAGGATCAGGACTCGCGCTCGAATTGATATGGAAACACAGACGCCATGATTACTGTTCATATCACTGTGTGTATACAAGCACTGAGGAAGCCTCCAGAGCTGAAATTCAGTTATGGTAATTGCTGTTTCATTTCCCACACGCACTGTAAGTGGTAGACTTATCACAACAGACTGGGCCGTCTGAACAAACTGTGTGGGTGGCAAGTTGTGTTGATGGCCAACAGCCTTGTTGGTTACCATCTGCTTTCATTGTATAGAAGAGAGCAGCTTGGACATTCTTCTAGATAACTCCTTTTGTTTTTCATTGAAGAAAGTAAGTCATACAGGTTTGGAACAACATGAGGGTTAGGCAATGAATGGAAATGGGAACAGAATTTCATAGGGTGAACTATCCTTTTACTGTTTCAGGACAAATCATACCAGATGTTGGTGGGATCTGACATGTCTCTTTATTCATCTTTTTCTCACTCTCTCCCTCTTTATCTCTCTCAGGTGACAGAGACAAGGTGCAAAAAGGTATGCACCTCCAAGTCAGATTTGCGCTCCAATGACTTCAGCATCGTAGGCTCTCTGCCACGAGACTTTGAACTCTCAAACTTTGACTGCTACGGCAAGCCCATCGAAGTCGGCGCTGCTTTGGGTAAATCGCAAGCCAAAAACAACAAGAAGCCGCCACCTCCTAAACCTGTCATCCCCTCGGCAGCTAAGCGTGTAGATCTATATGCCCGTGCGATCTTTCCTTTCACCTTCCTATTCTTTAATGTTATTTACTGGTCTGTGTATTTGTGATTGTGTAAACCTGCTTTTGTTAACGTTTTTTTTCTCTCTTTCGTATCGTCTCAGTCCATATAATTTTTTACCTCAGATATCAAATGAAGCAGTTATGCCAATGGTGTGCAGAGTGAATCTTTGGGAAGAAACAGTATTGCTAAACAGAAGCAATATTTTCTAATAAAAAAGAGCGAAGGAATTGCTTGAAACATGTTTGATTTTCACACTATATTTAATTTATGCACAAAAAGAGAGAAATTATTGTCTTGCATGTGAAAAATATATGGATATTAATATATTTAAAACATTTAATATTATTTTTAACCTATAGATTTATCAGCTGTTAAGATGATGCTGAGACATTTGTACTGAAAAACACTGCCATAAGAACTGTCTTTTGATGATGTTCCTATTACAAGCATTCCAGAAATAACAAGCACATGTATAAAAAACAAAAACAACATCACCTGTGCTTGTGAATCATCCATCAATAAACAGCCCAGTGGTTCAGCTGACCTATGACTCTTTTTCCTGCTAATTCCTCTCTCAAGCTCATCGTATCTTGAAAATTCAACTTATAGTATATATATATATATATATATATATATTTTTTTTTTTCCCCAAGAATGTACCTAAATGAAACCCTCTAAAAAACCTCTCAAAAGGTTCTTCTTAAAAGACAGTCCTCTGCAAGTAAATATTGTTGAAAGTTAAGGGATTGAAAAAGCTACTGTGCTAACTTTAGGAAACCAGTTTTCTGGTTCTGAAGTCCACTTAACCAAAAACAAAAAAGCAGTTTGAACATGTTTAATTGAACAAACCCTTATAATAATGCCTATAGTGTCTCAAAAAAAGAAAAAAAGAATAAAAAACCTGCATGAACATTTTATCTTTTATATCGAAATGAATACACGATTCAGTCAACATTAGTGTCAGATAAAATAGAAGTTGTATTTAATTTTTTTCACAGTGTTGCGGCAATAAATGGTTAATTTACCCGAAAACAAAAGTTCCTGTTGATCTACTGACCAAAAATGTGCTTGAGACCGAAGACACAATAGGCCACACAGCTTTCTGAATATCATGGTTTGGCCTGTTCCTGCACCCAACCCAAGAACCAGCATTCATTACGCTGTGAAATATGCTGGCAGATTGACCTACGGGTGTCTTTGCACTAGTGGAATATGAAATCTGTCTGGAATGTAATGAAGCGTGGTAAATGGAGAATGCCCTACCCCTCCCTGCCACATTCACACAACAAAAAGGCCATGCCAATAAATCTAAGAGAAACCTGGAGTTGTTTATATAAAAAGGGAAGGGCAACTGGAAGGAAAATTGTCTTAACCCCCCCATATTATATTTGTGGTGGTATACACAGAGTTGCAGAGCATGTGTCAAATGGTTAGTTAGTTGCTATGGCAACAGACACAGAGACGGCAACTGCGTGATTTCGTTGATATATTTGACTGTGTCTGGAGCCAGGTTTGCTTTTTTAACCCTTTAAAGCAGTCACATTAGATGCTGGAGGAAGTCATCTCAGCCCATTCTTTCCTTATAAAGACCATCATCTAAACATGTTTTTGATTACTTTAGTTTAACATATGGGTTTATCAAAAGCCTCCGACTTCAAAATGTTAAGATGCACTATAGAGCCCCCTAGGGGTACAACTTATGAACTAACTCAGTAAAAAGGAGGCAATCATGAAGTAAACCTATATGCAAAATCATGCCAATGTGTGTGTGATTGAGAGTGGTGAAAAAAAACGATTTGCAGACTTAAGAAGTTCTCAGTTATCTTGCAAATTACTTCATATGTGCCCTGCTTCTTCCATCTGCATCCTCCTCCACAGTCATTTGACTAATTACTGTGGTAGCGCCACTCTTTGTGCAACAAGACAGACTAACATGGAGGTGGAAGCCTTTGAACAGGCTACAATATGGATATAAGTTTCATAAAGCCAGCCTTTGTGAAATGGTTCATTCTGTGTCGAAGTGCATTATTACCTTTCAAAATAATTTGATAAATTCATGACATAGGCTATATCACTTTATTATATAAAACCTTAATTATTTTTAATTATATTCTTAATTATGTTTTATCCTAAATGCTCAAAATGTCAGGTGGTGCAACTGTCCGAACAAATGAACAGACTAAAGAAAACTATTTAAAATGGTGTCTTAATACTAAAAAATGAAAAACTAAATATTATGGTATCATTTTAGGTTTGAAACTTATCATAAACACATTTTATTGCTAAATATCAATAATAATAACAAATCCCAAACCGAGCACAAAAAAATATATATGATTGTGCACACGCACACCTGAACACATGCCAAAGCTAAAATCTTTATGCACAGTAGTCAGTTTTGACTGGGGGCGGGGTCCAAACAGTTAACAAATGCTATTGATTTCTGGCCTTCCCTGAAACTCTTCTTTCGATTGGCTATTATGTTATATTATGATTGGCTTATGTTTTTTTCCTATCAGTTTCCATCCCTTTGAATGGAAATGCATTGATCTAGTTCATTTACTATGGTTTACTGACAGTATAGTTTTATATAATTGGTGTAAAAATATGTGAAAGGCTCATAGATCAGTTCATTTTAATTAACTCTTATAGACCACCCAATTCTTTTTTTTTTCTAGACATGATTAAATATATTGCTGTCCATTTAAAATGAAGATACAATTTTATTTGCCTTTTGAAGAAAATACAGATTTTTAGATTTCTCGAGACACGTATACTCTTAAGGTATGAATTAAAAACGAAACATAAATAGACAGCACATTCTCATATAATCTGATACCAGCTGTGAAGCACCTGCAAGACAAGAATTTTTCCATTTATATATTTTTTTATATAGGCTATTGACAGTCGAAGATAGAAGATTGAAAAGGTAAAATCTTTTCAGAAATGTGTCTCAGAGGTTTCAAAGTTATTTTCAGCAGCTTCAGCTTGCAGTTGTGTGCTTGAGCATGACACTACTCATCATGTGTTTCCAAGCCCACCCACACGCGTTCGCCTCTGCGTTTTCCCCATGATTGCTGTTTCACACATTTGTTTCAAGCAGCTTGTCTTGATTCCTGCTGGTTATCTGTCCTCCCACCCCACAGTTCACTCTGTAACCTATATCACATATACTACTGCCTAATACAACCTGAACACACACACTGGGTGGGTGGGGGTGGAACGACCGCCACTACTTTCTTGCAGTTGCCACACCCAACACCTTCATTAAAATGTTATGAAAATTTCATATCACGATTGTAGTGACTTAAAATTATCGTGGATATCAGAATTGTCACGGTATTGTAAAAATGGTCTGGAAATGTTCAAAAAGTATTAATACACAGTTGCTGATATTTTAAGTGTTAATTTGTCTTCTATGTTATTTTTATTTGCATACATATTAAAATAATAACATCAACAATGGCAGTGAACAAAATTGGTTGGGTGATTAACATCTTAAATCTTCAAATAAAGTTAACAAAAAAGTTTTATAAAATGTTAAACCTCACATTTCAGCATTTGAAGCATTTTTAAGAAAAGAAATGAGTCGAAATGATAAGTGAATATCCATGAATAATGCTGCTGGAGATAACCAGGTTCTTTTCATTCCATAAAAAAAAGTTATATAGCTATAAAGAGATAGGTCTTGATTGCATAATACTTTCATGTTTAATGGGTTATTTAATGTTTTAATTTTCTTGTAATAATGTATTTAACGAAATGTTTGATAAAAATTAAAAAACAATGAATTAAAACTAGATTAATTAAAACTAAATGCATAAAATGTCAATCTACAAGTCTACTAGTAGAAGGATAATGGTGACTAATGGTGACTTCCTGGACGAGGTGATTTCTATAGATTGGTGAGGAGTCTGCCATTAAGCAGTGATTGTGAACGAGTGGGTGGGTCCTAGTGATTGAGAGATGATTGGGGCTGTGACGGTGTGGCTGACTCTGTGACAGCCTGCTACAGACTGTGCAATTTTGGTAATCCCATAAGTTTACTACAAATCACGCTGTATGACATGGATATATAATTTGGGTACGACATGTATGTCGACTGTACAATGATGACACCAACTGAATCTTATGCTACGACGCAAATTAGTATAGAAGAATAAAACGTCATCAGCATGCAGTAGTGATAAACAAATAGAGCAAGATGAATCGCACTTTGGTAATTGTGGTTTTTATGTGCGCTAAAAAAAAGAGGAGAAGGCAAAAGAGGAGAATATATTCATGCCAATTTTACAAAAGGTGCTTGAAGTGGTAGTTTTAAAGGTGACAGATTATGCCTATTTTCACAAGATGTAATAGAAATCTATGTCAAATTTGACCTCTTTTGGGTGTGAACAAAAATGCACAGTTTTTGTGTGTCCCCCTTTAAATGCAAATGAGCTGCTGCTCCACATGTTTAACTTTTACACAGTTGACACAGTTCCTTGAGGTCTTTATAAGCTGTGATATTTCGGTGTCAAAATAATACATGGCTGAACTGAAACCTGAGCGAGGCATGCTTTGCTCAAACTTTTGTCATTGTGCTAAAACTGGTTACACTGTTGTTGCTTGCGAAAACCAAATAGTGTAGCCATAGGTGGAAACGTGCAAATTATGGCACATCTTAATATGTCAGAAGGGGATCAAAATCTCATCGTCTTATGGGGTAAGCTTACCAAAACAAAGTTGTCACTTTTCACGTTTTCTGGGTTGGCAGATGCACCGGGGACCCGATTATAGCACTTAAACATGGAGAAAGCCCGATTTCCATGATATGTCCGCTTTAAGTTTTAGCGTAATGTCACGTTTATCAATATGCCATTTCATGTTGGAAGCAAACTGCATCAGAAATTCCATACTTTCCTACCGTGTAGCCTATAGTAGGCAAAAAAAAAAAAAACAGTATGTGAAAAAACAAAAGTAGTATATCTTATATTAACTATAATTCACAGTATTCATAAAAGAGTAGGCAAAAAGTACCCAGATGACCCGCTTCTTCCGCCGAGATGAAGTGTGCATACGATGGACACTTTAATATCCCATGCCATGAGGCCCCAAGAGAGGATTTATGAAATGGCTGTAAAGCCATGCACTGATGCTGGTATAAGTCACATGATAATGACAACATGGTAGTACATCTGGATCTCATTCACACACAATCATACTATAGCATACTTATATACAGTATATATATATATATATATATATATATATAGCAGTCATGAAGTAATTACTTATTCAAAATAGGCTAAGTACCTACTCAAGAGAGTATATGATTTCGGACACAGCACTGTCAGAAAATTATTGCACGCTGTCTTTGGCCGCAAGACCATGACAACGGCCGTCTTTGAAACTCTCTTACTGTACGAATGTAGGACCAGGCACAATTTAGGAGGCATGACCACAGAATTCACCATGATTGGTCAACTTAATTTTGTCTGGGACTGCCCAAAATCGTACAATGTGCACCTGGCATAGGTTATACATGAAGTTTTTCCTCTATGAGTGTATAGTTACATATCTTTAGCTGATGTTAATATGGCTGAAGTTATTAGGTATATGATAAACTGGCAATATTTCATTCAAAGGTGTTGCTGTAAAATGGGTGGCACTGGAAAAAAAAAAAGTATTTAAAGCAATGTTCCCAATGCAGGATTTTCCAGCCATTGTTTTTTATCCACGCATAAGTGAATTTAGAGTGGTCAAATTTTATCATGAGCTGAGACTGAGGTTTGATATAGAGTGTGTGCGCACAATATATAGCGTGTGCATAAATTTGGTTTTGGTGTTTGAAACGGCTACCATCTTTCAAATGGAAGCATGACAGAACTGGATAGGTCAGGAATGAGACGAAATAATGTGTGGAGGAAATGGATGACGGGAGCTCATTTTTTCTCCCTGTTTTTGTCTTTTTCATTCTCCATCTCTTCCTCTAAACCCCTACTCACTGTCTCTCTCTTTCTGACCAGTATGGCTGCATGTTGCATGGGTGACACTGCTGATTATGGCCTCAATGTCATGTCATCATGGATTAGAGCAGCTGCAGTACTACAGCACACATATATGGGGGAGGTCCATGTGCTTAAATATTACTGAATGCTGAATTATCAAAGATTTGGAAACATTACTATTTTTTATGTTTTTGAAGGAAGTCTCTTATGCTTAATTTCTTATACAGAAAATCTGTGGAGAACGATATAAATTTATACTTCTTGATAAATCACTTTTTATCAATTTAACACATCCTTGCTGAAAAAAATATTAATTTATATTTAAAAAAGAAAGAAAAAGTACTGTAAAAAGTAGCACAACTATATATATATATATTAATATATATATTACTCCAGTCTTCAGTGCCACATGACACTTCAAAAATCATTCTAATATGCTGATTTATTATCAATGTTGAAAACAGTTGCGCTGCTTGATTCTTTGATACATTGTCGTGTTTCTTTAGAAATAAATAATGGACAAATGAAGTCTTTGGACGCCTCAAATGTAAAGTTATTCGCTGTTCCGGCTTATGGATTAGCCCCTTGGTAAAATCAGCGTATACTTGACCAAGTAACAAGGCAAACATGGGGGATTAAATACACACAAGACTAATGACAAGGGACACCTGTGAACAATCAAGATAATAAAACCAATCATGACACATAAGACAAGGGCACACATGGCGGGATCACATGACTAGAACAGGGGATCACACAACAGACATGAAACAAGAGCATAAAACAAAACCAAAACAAAATCAAAACAAGATGTGACTGATAATAACTGAGCATCAAATCAGTAGATTCAAATGATTTCTGAAGGATCATGTGACACTATAGACTGGAGTGATGGCTGATAAAAATTCAGCTTTGCATTACAGAAATAAATGATATTTTAAAGTTTATCAAAATAGAAAACCATTATTTTAAACTGTAATAATATTTTTATAATATTACTGTTGTTTTTTTGTTTTTTGTTTTTAAATAAATGCCGGATTGATGAGCATAAGAGACTTATTTCAAAAACATTAAAAATAATAATGTTTCCAAACTTTTGACTGGTTCTTAATACATATTTACAAAATATTTATATTTCAAATAAATCCTGTTCTATTTAACTTTCTATTTATCAAATAATCCTGTACAATATCATGTTTTGTAATATATGCCTTGGGAGATATTTTCTACTAAAGCGAAGCCAGAAAGACAAACACACTAGCTATAGGCTAAATCATGCTATATCATGTGAACTTCTCTCAGTGTGTCACACTTAGGTCCATGCCATGCGAAATGGCCATTAGTCCTGCAGCCAATCTCCTTGTCCACTGCATGACCTTTCTACTCATATATGGGTAGAGTCACGGTGTCTTATCCAATGGGAGAAGAGAGGATAGAGCAGTAATGTGTTAATGTGAGGACGACCCACTTAATAAACAGCCATGAGCATGAAAAAGGACATTGACGAGTGCCGGAAGACACAGAGAGAGAAAGCGAGAGCATGAATGTGCCATGCACAACAACATATTCTAAAGCTTAAAGGGATACTCCACTTTTTTTTGGAAATAGGCTCATTTTACAACTCCAGAGTTAAACGGTTGAGGTTTACCATTTTCGAATCCATTCAGACGATTTTCTGATATTTAGCTGAATATAAGTAACCGACAGTTTCTGGACTCATTGACTTCCATAGTATATTTTTTTCCTACTATGGAAGTCAGTGAGACCAGAAACTGTCTGGTTACTGATATTCTTCTAAATATCAGAAAATCTTCAAAAGTTGTAAAATGAGCCTATTTGTAAAAAAAAAAAAAAAAAAAAAAAAAAAAAAGCTTTAAATGGATCAAGTGTAGACTAAGATTAGTTTAGAAGTTTTTGCTTGTCATTCAACTATGGCTTTCTCCTTTTCTCAATCTTCCAAAGACATGTATGGGGCAAACATGGTATAGTTTGTGTGGCTTGATGCCTAAACAGCATTGTTTACAGTGATTCAGCATATTATATTAAACTGTCTTTCGGTTCAGACATAAGATTTTCCAGGGAATATTTGCCATACCCATACTGATAATATTAGCCATACATACTGAAGTTAAAATATGCTTGATAAGAAGTTACTGTATCTGGGCCTGGATGATTAAACGTGGTTAAAAGGCCCCCTCTTGGGTTGTGGTTATTCTCACCTTTCTTTAGATAAACACATTGTCATTTTTTCATTGTCATGAAATATTTAATTTTCCATTTATCACTTGAGTGAGCTCCGTTTTTATATTTGCAATTTAACTCTGGAAGACCTTGCAGCCTGGGATCTTGTTATAGCAACTCATGCAGTATGGAGCTTGGGCCAAGGGGAATGAAACTGGGACATGGAGGTTGGGGAACTGCAAGATGATGATTAAGGTGTTGGTTGTGGTCTGTGCTAACAGGAGGAGGAGGCAAACAGAACAGTTTCCAAAATCCAATCGGACATCTGTGAGCAGTATTAGTAGATTCATTGCCATTATATATTCAGCAAATGAAAGCTGTCAGGGGTTTAGAGTGCTGTGATGTACAGTACACTGCAAACTATGGCACAAAGAGTTTAGTACAGAGAAACTATACCTAGGGTTATTGGTTGGGACAGGTGTTTTAAACATCATGCAAACCAATGATCCACACACATATACACATATGAGTGCACAAATAGTGTGAACAAAATGACTGGTCTTACAGGAGGTTCAAAGCTGTGCAATGCAAAATATTCATGAAATTTTAATGACTTTGTTTCATCATAGACATGGACATCCAGAGAAATAACGAAGTGTATATGCGCGGCTCATCAAATTAGGTCACTTTTCATGTCATTTGTTTTGTGGAGGTGTGATGGACCTGTCCATGGTCCTGAATGCAATGCAGCATCTATACATCAGAGATTTGGCCAAAATCGAGTAAGTCCAGTGTTCTAAAACAGGGTATATCAAGTGGGATGAATGGTGGGAATGAGTCATTGGCGCACAGATCCAATTTCAAATTTTATGGGGCTCATAATAAATTCTAATTATATTTTGAAAAAGGGGCCCAGAATGCTTAGAAACAGCCCTCTTTACATACACTGCAGTACTTCCATTGAGATTTTCTCTATATTTAGCCTATATGGATGGTAAAATAAAATCTGTCTCATTTAGCACTTTTTGTATGACTATAAAATATTCATTCATTTATGATCGCCAGTTCTCATTGAGTGAGTCATCACATTTTAAAAGAGGAAATGGACCAGAATATCTATCAGTCAAGTCCATTTTCAACTGAATAAATTAAAATAACTAACCAACCATTCATTCATTCATTCTTTCTTTCTTTCTTTCTTTCTTTCTTTCTTTCTTTCTTTCTTTCTTTCTTTCTTTCTTTCTTTCTTTCTTTCTTTCTTTCTTTCTTTCTTTCTTTCTTTCTTTCTATATATATGAAGAGTTCAGATGCAAAAGCCTCTAAATGCCATTTGAAATTTTCATCTTTAATGATGATTTTTATCAAACTTGTATATTTAAGTTCAGTAATTTCACTTAAATAACAATTAATAGGTAATTACCATTGCCATTTAAGTGAAATTACTGTGAAATTATATATATATATATATATATATATATATATATATATATATATGAAGAGTTCAGATGCAAAAGCCTCTAAATGCCATTTGAAATTTTCTTCTAAAATGATCATTTTTATCAAGCTTGTATATTTAAGTTCAGTAATTTCACTTAAATGGCAATGAAGATTACTTATTAATTGTCATTTAAGTGAAATTACTGAACTTAAATTTACAAGCTTGATAAAAATGGTCATTTTAGAAGAAAATTTCAAATGGCATTTAGAGGCTTTTGCATCTGAACTCTTCATATATATATATAT
The DNA here is from genome assembly GCF_016745375.1 of Pimephales promelas. The sequence goes on along the minus strand of NW_024121122.1, from coordinate 1,820,659 downwards.
ATATATATATATATATATATATGTGTGTGTGTGTTGGGCTTAAAAGAAAATGTGGTTTATATGTCCATAGTTCATAAAATAAAAATTCTGAAATTCTTGACAGCAATTCAAAGTAAGTAGGCTATCTAATCAAGAGAGTATGTAATTGTGGATGCAGCCATTTTGGTGTAACCAACATGGTGGAAGCCATTATATTGTAATGAAAAACTCATCCTCTCCTGTTTGTGTCAAAATTCTAACTTTCTTTTGAAAACGCACAAACTCAGTGATTAGGCCACTTCAAAATATGTTTGAAAACTTTTGTTGAGAGATGTGAATTAAAGATGTGTTCGAGTAGGCCCAGGACAGTATTTTAGTATTTTTACATGAAGTAATTACCTTGGTAGGCTACTCGATATTTATATTTTTAGAGTCGTTATGAAATAGTGTTTATACAATGGTTTAAATGTTTTACAAAAATGTATGAAAGCAAAATGAAAAAAAAAAAGAACTTGGCACGTGTTTCGTTATCATTCGTCACCAGATACCGTGTTAGCAGCGTTCTGTATGTTAGTAAAGGTATTATCAACTCAAAGGAAGGCGCGCGAATGGGAGAGGGGGGTGGAGAGAGAGAGAGAGAGAGAGAGAGAGAGAGAGAGAGAGAGAGAGAGAGAGAGAGAGAGAGAGAGAGAGAGAGAGAGAGAGAGAGAGAGAGAGAGAAATCTGCATTATTTTTCCAGAAGCGGGATTGAGGCAGGAGTCCGCGATAGAGGAAGCACCTGCAGACAGCAGCCGCTCTCATCCTCCAGCAACGCCTCAATATGTTACGGATTTGATTGAATACTGTGTAAACGACAAATACTTTCTTCATACAGTGGGTGAACACATACACACACTGGCATGGAGATGCAACAGTTTAAGAATTTATCGATTTGTCTCATTTCCCTTTTATGTGGGTTGTCAACTGGAGGCTCACCAAGTGTTCAAATTGGTACGTTTATATGGGCGTCATTTGTTAAATCATCTTTTTTTCATTCGTATCAACGGTATGATTATTTTCATCATAAATTGGTGTGTGTCGTGCAGGGGGCTTGTTTCCGAGGGGAGCGGATCAGGAATACAGCGCGTTTCGGATCGGAATGGTTCAGTTCGGAACGGCTGAATTTAGACTGACGCCTCACATCGACAATCTGGAAGTAGCTAACAGTTTCGCTGTAACTAACTGCTGTAAGTTATGCCTTCTTCCATTTTTTTTTTAATATAGATAATATATGTGATTGCATAGTTTTTGCAGCTGTTCGTTTTTATACATTTCGTCAGTGCTAATGGATAGTTTGTTTGCATGCTGAAGTTTCAGTGTGGCTATTGGAATTTGTGTATAGCAGGATGTGAAGTTGGTTTCCACAGTAACGGAGATGAGCACGAGCTCACATCATCAGAAGCAGCTTAACCATTGTCTTCAGCAGGCTAAAGAAAACGCTATAAATGAATTGCCCACTATATTTTTTTTGTGACTAGTACCAAGCTTCTTTGACGTTATCAAGAATATATTTTTACATATATAACAAATTACATAAAACAAAATATAGCCTATAGGATAAAACAAAACAAAATATAGCCAATTTATTTGTTTTCGCATTTGACCCGGATTGGAACAATTTCACAATTTTGAACCGGATTACGACTTTTCACCTTTATTTGTTATTTTTTAGACATTCATTGAACCATTCACACACTTTTCTCTTTAAGTTTGGGTACCACCAATGGCATTTTTCTAAACATCTGTAAAGAGGATCCATTTATCTGAATAAATTACCTGCTCAACACAGGAGGTTTATAATGCAGACGGAATGTATGTCGTTAAAAATCCAGACATTTGAAACTATGCCACAATATATATGTAGGAATTTTTGTGGTCTATCAGTATCACAAGGCTAGAACATGTCATACGGTTGATTTGCATTCACATATTTGCTGTTTTAACATGGGTAGCCTGTTGAGCTACAGTAGAAATGGTCAAACGAGAAAAAAAAAAGACATTTTCAATGTGTGAGAAACCTCTCTTAGATTTACTGACCATCACTGCATTAGATTTAATCAGTAAAGAACTTTATGAGATGCTCATGAATAAATGAAGCTTTTATTAAGTGGATCACTTATATTCAAGGATTTCATTAAGTATTCAGTGGGCTGTTGCTAAGCAATATTTCGAAAATGATTCTTGTTGAAGTCTCTTCAAGAGGTTCAGTTACATTTTTTTTTTCAAATATTGTTTCTCAAAAAGACTACATATCTAAATCATTTGCAGAACTTTCTCATAACAACCTTATGAGAATTCTATTTGATGTTTCAGTTTCCTATTCAATACAGATGAATTTTTAGACTTATTCTTTGATAAATGTTAATAATGATAGTTTTCGTGCTTATTTTTTGAAAAAGTACTTTAGTGCTCAATTTCTTCCCCATGATGAGTGTTATGTGTTAACATTCGGTCTGTCGGGCGTCATTCCTTTTATTTCTCAAACATAACAAACCCCTAGATGGCACTATGCATTTACAGGCACTGCTTTATCATTTTCCATCTTTCCCATACAGTTAGTGTGTCTTTTTAAAAGCAGCTGGGGAGAATGTGTCCATCAGTCATATTTAATCGGGACCACACTAAATGTCATTTATACTTGCTTTACTTAAAAAGACTCATGCATATTCACAATCTCAACATGTATTATGTGAACAACACAACCGATGATATGACCCATTAGCAACACAGCTTTTGGTCTCTGGTATATGGAAGACTTGGTTTGGAAAACATTTACTCTCTAAACCTGACATTTGCTCTGTGTTGTTGGTTAGGCATGAGTCAGTTACAGTCATTCTTGTTACAGAAGTGTGCCAACTCTAGAACAAATACTGTGTTAAATGGCTGTCTAATGAGAAAAACTTTAAGATATGCCACCTCGGTATGAGATGCAGCTAATGAGACTCTTCTCCTTTGAAGCTATATAGCTTTTGGCAATATGCTGTGTATTATTATACGAGTACTTATCCTCAGATGTGAATCAACCCACTTTCAATATAACATTGATGGCACCCGTACTACCATGTAAATATGGTTGTTTGTCACATCCCTTCAAATTGACCACTCAGAAATATGTTCTCAGTTAGTGTTGGAGGAACATATTTTCTGTTGCTTTACAAGAAAAGGCGTCACAATTAATGGTAGGTTAAGAGTTAGATGCAACGATCATGTGTTCTGATTTGACCATGGTTGCTTGCTCACTTCACTGAATAAACTAAAACATTATAAATAGGTATGGACTACTGAATGATAAAACACTGCAGCTTTAAACATATAAGCTTTATGTTTGCGCAGGTCCTCGTCCTCCCAATCTAATTTAGTGGATTTATGATTCATTTTCAAATGCATATATTTGAGTCAAGTAAGCAGATGTGCTGGTCAGCTTTCTTTAGGCCTTCTATCTATATGGAAGATATACAGTATCAGAAGCAAGTTTGCAGACATTGCACAAAATATAACACAAATTAGTTGTAGATAAATTTATTTAAAGAGTCCCTGACATTTCTTGAAGATGAAATATCAAATGAATGGGATGGAAACTGTATCAGCATCTCACTATATTACACAGTGCTGGGTAGTAATGTATTACATGAAATCTATTACAGAATCCGATTACATGTACAAAAATACTTGTAATTTGATTATATTATGTTTTAAAATACTTGTAATCAGATTACAGTTACTTTTTTATTGATCACATGTTATTCTCACAATGGCAGTAAATTATTTCTAATACATTGATTCTATATTTTGGAACTACTTTTTTATTGTATATAAGCCTACTGCTAATGTTCAGTATATCTTCTGGTTTTGTGGAATTAAACACACAGACCAGCAACAAGCCATGTGCCTATCACTGAAAACTGAGACCCACACTGCATTTAATCACTGGATTTACAGAAATCATTTCATTTTAAGAAGTGTTTACTAGAGCCCGACCAATAAAGGATTTTGAAGGCCGATACCGATACAAATATTTGTTGATTTTAAAATCCGATATTCCAATATATCGGCCGATATTTTTTTATTTATTTATTTTTTCAGAAACGCACAACAAAAAATTAACAGGTTATTCAAGCAATGTCTCGTGACCAACTCACCATGAACACACTTCACCCATGATCTCACTCGCGGATAACTGGTTCTCTCTGCCAGACTCTGGCTGGATCAGCAGTTTGCAGAATGTGTGGCACGATATAAACACGAGTTGCCAACAGGGATGGTGTAGAGTGTCCTCTGGTGGACAAACTATACAACTCTAACACTCATGACATGGTTGAAGCGGGTTTCGTCCGTTTTTATTTTATTTTTGGAATATTCATTTATTGGCCATTATAACTGCCGATACCGATATTTTGGAAAATGCCTTATATCGGCCGATAATATCGGCCTGCCGATATATCGGTCTGGCTCTAGCATATCTAATTAACTCCTGACAAACACACTAAGTATTATTTTAATTATGACTCATGAGTCATTTAACTATATGCATTACTGTCTTTGGGAGGCTTTTGTCTTTCAAACACATTAACATGTACGAATGCATGTTTTTTTTTTTTTATTATTATTTACATGCAAAATAAGGATTCACAATTTTTTTTATTTTTTATTTATTTATTTTTATTTTGTCAGCTGAAACTTTGACCTAATATTTTTACTCCGTAAAATTTTAGTTTATAAGTTAGGTCAATAATGGTCAAGTCAAGTCAAGTCACCTTCATTTATAAAGCGTTTTTAACAGTATGGATTATTTCAAAAGCAGCTTTACAGTTATAATAGAAATTATCGTAACAGATTGTTTAGGCTTTACAACAGCATTAGTTTTGATTGATTCACTTCCATTGTGAAGATCATTAGTTATTAACTTAGGGGCCGCTAACACGACACCATTCTAACAGAAAAACTCTTAACGCACTCCGGTCACCGGTATTTGATAGTAAGTAAAATAATAAATAATACAATTCACGGTTCTCTGATGTCGGTTAATGGTCACATGACATGCAGATAAACAAAATATATATATTGCTTTTTAAGTAAAAGTTTTATTTTGATTGTTTTAATTTAAAATTATTTATTTTAATTTTACATTTAGCTTTACAATAAACTCACAAACCCGAACCCCAGTCTGGGAAACTCCGACGTAAGGTAATATTTAATGCACTTTTGCACTTTTCACTATTCAAATCAATGTGATTATCGAGTTAGGATAAAAGTATTCTAAAAGTAATCAGTGTCAGATTATATTACCTTAAATGTTTAATGTAATGGATTATGTTACTACAGTAATAGTTTTTGTCATGTAATTTGGAATCAGTAACGGACTACAATTTGTAAATAATCTAGCCAGCACTGATTGTATGGTAAATGTGTGTTATGTATTCGACTATACACACTCAAATTTATCCTAATGAAAATATTTATTTTGATCGAGTGGCTTGGATATCAAAATATTTACAGACTAATCAATGTGAAATCAATTTTGTACGTGCCATGACTCCTGTTTTCGGAGTACTTTCACAGGACATTTATTTGCATTGTTTCATGCGTTTGTGCTTCACTAAATGTTGTAACCATGAAACCCCCAGATACTATATCAGTAGTCATAAATAATGAGGACCTTATATCCCCTCCCGCATCATTCAATCTGGTTTAGGATTGTGAAGTCTATTAACCGTGGGAAATAAATTACATGATCATGATCAATAGCTGGGTGTGTTTCAATCCCTGTCTCTTGTCAGTACATACATAAGTCGTTCGACTATCCTCTGCTAACTGGGTGATTCGATCCCTTTTCAATTATAAAGACCTGCTGTTTTTTCCCTACCTGACACAGCAGGGTTCTCAGGACTGCTTGCTCTGATCTGGCTGTCACACAGCAGCCTGGGAAAGGCTTTAGTGCTGCACTGCTGAGAAAAAAAAAAAGCACGGAACAGAAAAAAGCATTAGAAACTGTGAATGATTTGAAGTCAGGGTCCAAAATATCTTTATGCCACACCTGCTGATGGCGAACGAATTGAGGACGTTTAATCATAAATATTTTTAATTGGCCATGAATCTATATTTTGCATATTTTGTCTAACTAAAATACATCATAGTCCTTGTGACAGACTCTGTGTCTTGGTAAAACGGTACTTGTCACATTATGTCTCATCGTGATCATGTTTTGGAGGCTTAATGCATGAAATAATCCACGTGTATTGTCGCAAGAAGTTCTGGAGAAAAAAAACAAAACAAACAAAATACTTTAGGCTTAGCTAAACGTCATCTTTTCCACCAAGGTAAAAGTGATAGATTTTTTTTTTTCTTTAGTAGATGGTTTGACTTGAATTGCTCAGATAATTTACATCAACAAGGGTCAAATGATCATTATTGAGGCCTACTTTATTTAAAACCAGAAAATCCAAAAGATGAAAATTCCTAATGGCAATTGTGTTGGGCTTGGGAAGGTGTCTTGTCTTCAGTGAAGTGCAGTACTTTCATCCCCCACACCGCACAGGGATGACCCCTCGTCTATTAAAAGCCCCTTTTCCCCCTGGCTGCAGCCATATAACAGAAATGGCCGGCATAAATTATCTGACAGTTCGATTTCCACTTTCTCTGGCCTTCTCATATAGAGGGAAACAGTAATAGTGTGGCATTCAATAAGAGCTTTTAAGACTTTGTCATATTTCTGCGTAAGTTCTGCACAACATCTCAATTTGGCCTATGTTTTTTTTGGCCAGAAATGGTTCACACCTGTGATCCATGTTTAAAAATGGATAAAATGGTTTATAGCTTTCAACTAGAGCTGCATTATTATGAAAAAAATTGAGAATCACTATTTTTTTGTCTTCCAATAGAAACAGCGATTCTCATGATTCTGGAGATTTAGTTTTTTTATTTCAGTGATTTACAAAACCTGAACATTAGGCTTATAATGATGAAATAATCTAGGGTTCTTTGGTTCTGAATAAAATGTTTCAATATTTTTAAAAATGGATTGAATCAGTTTAATAAATCATACAATGACTCACTATAGGCAGTCACTTGTTTGTTCCTGAATGAATCTGTGTTTTTGAACGACTAAATTTAATGAATTATACATTTAGCTTTATGCCTATTGGTGGCTACAAAGAAATCTGTAACGTTAATTTTGGCAATGGCTTGTCTTGAAAAACTAATACAATTTGACATCTCCCGTAATAGAACTCACACTACAGGACTGTGAGTCAAATCTTCTGACTCTGCCAGAATTTCATCTGAGGTAAAATTGGATCACAACGGTCATTAATCGGCTATTGGTGAACATGTCAAACTAATGATCAAAGACCTCAGATTTTAGCCTAGGATCAGAGAAATCTTTTAGGATTTGTTAAATTGGCCTCAGACAGGCAAATCGTGCCCAAAATGTACAGTGTGTACCTGACTTAAAGCAGCACTATGCAGGATTTCCGTTTTTGTCAAACTGTGACCCCTAGAGTTGATGTGAAGTACTTGTATTAACTGTCGTAAATAGCACTCACTCAGAGATGTCTCTGCACTCAAGGCCTGATCCCCAGACACCCAACATTCAACCCGAAAATTGTCACATAACCATTGCAATAACTCGGAAGCTATACGGTTAAGGTAAATAAACTGCATAGTGCTGCTTTAAATCATTGTCATTTAAGACTGTATGGGTGTTTGAATCAAGACCACAGTCTTTTTAACGATTAATTGTGTTCTACTTCTACAGTTCTACTTTGACCTGAGATGTATGTGCAATAGAGCCAGACCTGTATATCAGGCCGGCCGATTTTATCGGCCGATATTAGGCATTTTCCATAATATCGGTATCGGCAGTTATAATGGCCGATAAATTAATATATAAAAAATAAAATAAAAACGGACGAAACACGCTTTAATCATCTCTCCTTGGCCTGTTATATAGAAAATGTATGTTTTACAATTTGCAGTATGATGTTATCTATTGCTAAATTATGGCTCATCATAGACTAGCTAACCACAAAGCAAGCTAATGCCACTATCATCAGTGGAAGACCGCTAACGTTAACATTAATGAGCTTGGAAACCACAATTAACTTTTTCTGCCTAAATAAAGTAATTATTACTGTATTTAAAACTAGAATATCTCTAGTTACAGTCCCTGCATTGTAAAATGTAAGTTATACTTGCGAGGAGTGAACATTTAGACATAGAGAAAAAGTATCAAACGTATCTTGTGCAGAAAAGTTAATTTTTTCTTTACACATGTGTGAAATCCAACAATATTTAATAATAAAAAAAATATCGGCCGATATATCGGAATATCGGATTTTAAAACCCAAAAATGTTTGTATTGGTATCGGCCTTCAAAATCCTTTATCGGTCGGGCTCTAATGTGCAATGCCATAAAAAAAGCATTGAGAAACAATGGCACAATTTGGGATTGTTAGGTTAAAACATGCATTTAAGGCACCTGAGCTTAGGTTTCATAAGGCACATTCAATAACCTAATGAGCAAACCAAGAAAAGAATATTATAATAGAATCAAAATAAATAAATACAACATACTTTCCAGATAAAAACTAATTTGTGAGATAATCCTGAAACCTGCCGTGCCTATTTTATGGACATTATTGGGTCCTTTTCACAGGAAACGAAGGGACTTCCAACTAGTATCCCTCGCAGCCTGTGCTCCAGACTGTGCCATTGTTTCCATAGTGATGAGCTTCCCCGTTAGAGGAAGACTTTTCCAACACCCTGTGGTTTATCTATCTGTTCCTAAGCTTGTACACTTGCCACTGAGAACTCCCTCAATGAATGTGTGTGTGTGTGTGTGTGTGTGTATGTATGTGTGGGTGGAATATGATTTGTCCTGCCAGAGTGTGAAATCAACTTTAACACACACACACACACACACACAGGAAAGATACACACTCTATTCGACGGTCACCATGGAGATGCTGGGTTCCTTTTAAAGGGTTGCATTTACATAATGGAAATTGCATCTATCGCTGTCGCCCTGCTGTAATCCATATAAAGTGTTCATGACTGAAATTAAGCATGACTAATCATGGTTTCTCTCAGTTAGTTGTTACAGTGTGCACGTTTGATCAGGAATTCTCGGAAGTTAACTCAGAACAATGTCTGAAAGTCTGCAAGCTGTGCTGGTATTCATGCAGACATTATAATAACTTATAATCGCTTTTCCATTCTACACAGACAATTACACTATTTATAAAAGCTCAAGAAATAATTGATGGCAGCATGACATAATTAATACAACTATTATAAAAGCACTATAATTAAAAGTGTTATATTGCAGTGTTATATTGTTTATTCCACTAATTATTATTATTAATAAATTGAACTGCTTATTGAGCATGAGTGTATTTTGTGCACAGCTCATTTATTTTAGTACTTGAGTCCTTGTGTTAAGATGATTTTCCCACTGTTAGGTGTGTTCTAAAACAAAATTAGGATATTTCTCGATTCATGTTTTATCTGTCTATTCCCTTAATCATTCTTGAAGTTTATTTCACAGCCTTTGAAACATTCAGCTTTCCCTCCCACACCATTGAATGTCTGGTAGTTGCTGTTTCTATGGCAACGGCACGTCAATAATGAGCAAACATCACAAGTCTCATGTGTTTATTATACTGGACTCCGACTCTGAGCTACTTACAGAAGCTTATTATATGCTGTGACACACCAGTGCAATGTGCACTGAACTCTCTTCATTCAGCCATTTGCAGAATTTCCACATACGCACCTGCTCTGCTTTCAGGCTTATTTATTTGTTCCTGAATTCAGTGATCGTGCCCCTAAAATCAGCTAAAAACCTAAAGCTATTCAAAATTGTTTTTGCTTGTTGAAATAAAGCTGGAATAATAATAAAAAAAAAAAATAAATTGAAAAAAAAACTTAAGCGGAAATGAGAAATGCTGCCTCAATGACTAACAGATGTTTAAAAACTAAAATTATAAAACAAAAAAAAAAATAAAAAAAAAATAAAGCTACAGTAATTGAAATTAAACTAAATTAAAATAAAATGAAAACTGAAAATCTAAAAATAAAAGCTAATTAAAAGTATTATTAAATACTGTGTATAAATAATGCTGGTTTTTAAATTTTACATACATAATTGAATACAAATTCAGCCATTATATCAAGCAGTAAAACATTTAAATTCACATTTTGAGGTTATATTACTGGATAATTGATCCAAAAGAGTTTAAAAGAATTTAAGAATACAGAACATTGTCTTTCCGGCCATGTTAAATGGGGTACAACATTAATATTTTATAACCTTTTAATAAAACTATAATGATTTCCACCAAAAAAGTTTCTTTTTTAAATTCCAAGAAGTCTATTAAAGGTGATGTGTGCAATGTTTGAACCACTTGTTACACCAAATGGAAGTGGGGAAAAATTGAGAGAGAAGACTTTTTAATGAAGTTTCATGAAAACCTCCCCCGTCTGCCATTGGCTGAATACAGAGTTAGCCCCGCCCCAAACTCACACGATTGGTTGAACTAGTATTGCTGTCAGACTGGTGTATTTTTTTTTTCACTTCATTTTTTTATTGAGATGGCCTAAAATAATTTAGCATCAAAAAATGGCTTGCATTACTTAAGTATCATTCGTTTATTTCATAGACAGCATTAGATTTTGAAGCAGAAAGTCACTCCATTTCCAGATGCCTTGATTATGTGTTGAAATCTGCTTTATTTTTGCATAAAGCAAAAATTGCTTTATGCAAACTTTTGTACAATGTGAACTTTTGCCCTATGTGTTTAAAATCAGATCATTTGGGTCAGGTCTCAAAAGTTAGGCTTTTGTCTGGTTTACAGGCCCCTGTCTTTTTAGCATGTTTCTATCCGGTCTCTGTAAACAAGAGAGTTGCTGGGTACTGAGGCTCTTTGTGTTTCCATAGAGCAGCTGCAGGAAGAGACTGTGAGAACCACATCCATCCCACAATGCTCCTCTTAAACCAATGGCAGGAATGTGTCCGCTCAGATCAACTTGTTTTTATACAAAGACACACATACGGACTTAAACACACACAGGACTAGACCGTAACAGACAGAGCCTATTAAACCTGACCAAAACCAGCCATTTCAGCATTCACATCCCTTAGCACATCATATAAAAAGTGACAGTAATGTACTGTCAACCATAAAAAGAGAGCAGCAATTCTGTTTGCTAACAGCACAAACCATATGAAACGGTTTGGCAAGCAGCGATAAGATGCCATATGCAATATATTGCAATATCAAACACATAAGAGGAGGAGGAACAGTTGAAATTATCATGTTAACAAATCAATGTTTAATTAGACTGTGCGCGCTCTCAGTCAATATAAAAAAACAAATAAGAAAATGAGTAAACAACAAATTAGAAATGATAATGAGGACTTAAGGGGGGAGTTTATTGCGCTTGTGTGGCACCTATACAATTTATATAAGTTATTAGGACATTTGAGTGTCATATATTGCACAGTATTGTTCGCTCTAGTTATAATTATTTCATCAAAAGTGACTGATACATAAGATGGAGGCTGAAAAATGATGTGCCATAAGTGGACTCAATACGTGTACTAAAAATGTTGTTAGTTAGCTTTAAGTCCATCAAGCTACACGTTTTGCAGGGAACTTGATCGCAGGTCCCGGAAATGGAAGCCCTATAGAACAGAATGTGTCAGACACAAGAAAATAAGGCCAGCTAATGAGGACAGCTAAATATACCACTTCAGGCATTCTGCTCTCTCTCTCTCTCTCTCTCTCTCTCTCTCTCTCTCTCTCTCTCTCTCTGAAGGTTACCTTGCTTTCATTACATGATGACACATTTAATATCAGTTCTATGATCATGCCCAGTGAGCCCATAAAGAGCTTTATCCGGGGTTTGGACCATCAATTTTCAAAGAAGACATAATAATGTCTGTGCCCAAGGCTAGATTTTTTTTTTTTTTTTTTTTTTCCAAAATTCTGTCATTGTTTGCTTATCGTCATGATCTGACCCCATTTGCTGTTGTTATTTTTTATGTGGACAGTAAAAGTTGATTCTTTTATTTTTATTTTTATTTTTTTTATAATCATTATGCAGGGCTGTCATCCTCCAAAAATAAATGATTCAATAAAAAAATCAGCAGTAGTAGCTTATATGGTGCTATTTTAGCAGTGATGTTTATCCTTTTTGTACAAATACAGATAAATCATTTACAATAAATACTGCAATATTCTATAAAAAGATTATTGTCAATATTGATTTCATGGTGACTTTAAGAAAAGATCAAGTAACAATTTAGTTAAGGATAAAATTCTTACTATTATCTACCAATTAGCATGTACACTCTAAAAAATGCTGGGTTGTTTTAACCCAATTTTGGGTCAAATATGGACAAACCTGAAATGTTGGGTTAAAAATGTAATGTAAAAATTTAACCCAACGGCTGGGTTAGTCCATATTTGACCCAAAGTTGGGTTAAAACAACCCAGCATTTTTTAGAGTGTATATTGCAAGGATATTGGCTGTTTATGAGTCAATATAAAGCACATATTAATGCCTTATTCATCATGACCGCATTCCCTAAATCCTACCTCAACTATCTTGGATAGAATTGGGAACCCTAATCTAATGTGTGACCAAAGATAGAAATTTGCTGTGAGCAAAGTTTAAAGACAGAACGCTTACAGATTATACAGTATATCTAGACATAGCAGTCTTTATTGTGTTTCTTCTACTAAATGTAAAAATAATGATGTCGAGAAATGTAATAAATAAGCGGAGCTTTGAAGCATTAGCTATTAACAGCAAGAAGTAATTTATCCAAACACTTCACTCATTGGAGTTGTTTCTGTATGCTAATGACTCTGTGCTATTGAAAAGCAGTCATTTGTGACAGTGTCATTAATGGCTTCTTGGGTCTCTCATTCACTCTCTGTATATGGTGGTGGTCTTGGTCTTGATTAAAAGACTTTAAAAAGATGACGTACATCTACTGTTATTCCACACTTGACTGACTGGGCCATACAAACATTTAAATGAACTCAAGTCTCAAATGTCTGTTCAGCATGGCACGTTCGGAGATATGGATTACATTGCGGATTAGGAATTAGAGTTGAAAAAAAATGAAATCCTAATAATAATAATAATAATAATAATACTGTAAAAAAAAGTTGACAACTTATCACATTCAACAAGTTTACTCAACAAATTTACTTAAATTAAAGTAAACTTGTGTCTAATGAGTCACTAGTCTTTTTAACTTAAATTTTTGTCAAGGATTGTTGAACATTTAGTGAGGGGCTACAATCCTCGTTTTTTCCTCTTCTTTCATTCTGTTTAATTTTCAAAGCTAACTACATGAACGTTATTTACCTCTTAAAACAAGAGGCAAACATTTTACCCTTTTAGGCAAATAACCTGCATACAAAAGTTGCTATAAGATGCACATATACCACAACACAAAATATGGTGATGATCATCAATAAATGCATATTCAGTAAAAATGAACTCTGAACCGACAGCTTTTACAGCTCAACTGTAAAAAAAACAGCCAGTAAAAAACAGCCAGTAAAAGCAAAACCGTGAGCATTTTTAATAATACGTAGTTACCACAATTTATTTTCAAGCTGCAATGCAAGCTGCAACTGGCACAACATTGTTCAACGTAAAATTGTTTGTTCCGATAACTCAATTTGGAAAGATGGGACAACATTTGGACAAATATTCTAAATAAGGACAACTAAGCAACTTTTGTTAGCAACATGAGTATTCTTGTTTAGTTCACTCAAGATAATAAACTGACTCATCCTACTAAATAATCTTTGTTCAAGCTACTTGTTAAAAACTGGTTAGAACAACATTTTGCAAGTTGTATTTGTACAGTGGTTCTTTGTTAGAGAAAAAAAAATGGTAAACATACTGTAAATAGGAAAAAGTTCTTAGGAAAAAGAGCAAGGTAGGACATCAGTTTTAATGTTGTTTTATACATTTATTATAGAGGGGAAGTTTGAGTTGAGGACTGATTCTGGCAAATGTAAAATTTATAATCTCTAATTAGGAAAGAGTGATTACAGAGACATAATAAAGAAGTTTAAGACTATAAAAATCTGCCCTTTAGAATAATTCCATGGTCCCCTTTAAATTCATACTAGAGACCAGAACAGTTCCCCTAAAGGAAGAATCACTCAGCATGTATTGAGGTTGCTGCTAGGAATAATTGGCAGAATTGTAAAAAAAAAAAAAAAAAAAAAAAGTCCTTTTATTTTTATTCAATAATAGCCTGAGGAAAGGCAATTCACAAGTGTATCTTAATCTACACTTGAGATCCTTTTTTGCCTATTTTGTTTTAATACGGCTGGTATTTAAAAAAAAAAAATATTGGGGTTTATTCATGCTAATTTAACAACCAACCATATTCCAAATGACCTGACCCATCTGATAACCCGACCTCTTCTTGACCCTTTGATTGCTATAGATCAATGGAAATGTTGAAACTGGTTATAGATAAGAAAGTTTTAATGTTCATAAATGGTTTAACAAATAGTGCTGAGCAACATACTCATTAAGGACAGGTCTAAGAGCAGCTGCTCACTTTTGGTTAATGATCTGTCACATGCTATGCAGCTTTCATTGTATAAAATATATACATGGAGGTGACAGGCAGAAAGGTGTCTTGGGAAATAACGGCAGTTCGAGTTGGGGATGGTAACGAAAAGTGGAGTGGGGAAGGGACCAAGCAGGGGAAAAAATCAGAGGCTCAGAGCCAGATGGTCATTGATGTATGGAGGTGGCCCAGTTAGAGTGTGTTGTACCATCTCATGAACATGAGGACACACTGTACTGTAGTTGTACTTTTTTTTTATCTTGGTGTATTATTTGAGGTGAATTATTCATGCATGGCATCAGAGACAGCAGGACCATTCTTTATTACTAATATCATTGCTCTTGCTCATACTCCTGAGGCTGACCCGACAGTAGGTGGCAGTGGTTAAAACAATTATTAGGACCACTGTCTATATTTTTTCATGGCTTTTTAATATACTAATTTAACTATATGATCAATCATAAAGTCATAATTTAGTCAACAAATCGTCATAACCCAAAGGCCCTGAGTTAATTACACTGATTGCAATACATATTTCATCAATGAATTTGATTATGCCATCCCTCAGCAATAATCTTCACCTTTTGCTTCTGCTGACTTCACATCATATTGGAACAATCAAGTTTACAGTGCTCAGATTCTCAAATTCATTTCATCAGCCCATTAGTCAACTTCAAAAATAAGTGGATCCGAATGAGATATTTTTTTATCTGTACTGGGGGCTCTTTCAGATTTAGTTTGCAATAAAATTGTAGATCAGGGGTTTTAATCTTTTTTTAGGTCATTCGCCTATTTGGTATATGTAGAGGCAGAGAAAATATGTATTTAAAATAATGTAGTAACATATAGAGTTAGATTGTATATGCAATTGTACAATATTGTATTGAGTCATATAGACCATTTCAAAAGATGTAAACAACACTGGTCCAGAAGCACTTCCTGTTTCAGTTTGTAACTGTTTTCTTTATTTCACATGTCAAGAAGACATCTTAAAGATGTTTGTTTAACTTTTTGATTCAGTTTTAAATGTTCTGTTGGTTGTATTTTATCCCAGCTTTTATGTAGTGTTAAAAAACTGAAACAGGAAGTGCTTCTGGACCAGTGTTGTTTACATCTTGTGAAATGGTCTATACTTGAAGATTACATTGCAATGTTTATGTTATTTTACCACTTAATATTATTATTATTTTTATTTTTTCTCCTTCTATCTATATTTTACATAATTCTTAAAAACACTTAATTTAATACTCATAATGGCACTTTTTACAAATGAGATTTTAAAGTTTGTCTTAGACTCTCATACTTTTCTGTCAGATTCTAATTGATTCTTTTTATTTCCAGTCTGTTCTCAGTTCTCACGAGGAGTTTATGCTATTTTTGGATTTTATGACAAGAAGTCAGTGAACACAATAACATCATTCTGCGGGACACTTCACGTCTCCTTCATCACGCCAAGCTTTCCCCTGGACGCAAATCAGCAGTTTATCATTCAGATGCGACCAGACATCAAAGGTCCTCTCTTGAGCCTCATTGAGTACTACAAATGGGACAAGTTTGCCTACCTGTACGACAGTGACCGAGGTAAAGCACTGCACTGCATTATTCAATACCATATGAACATGAGATGCATGGGTTGAAGATAAATATTGATTTTTTTTGGGATGTCATTATGGATTATGGCTGTTGTTTTCTGAATAGACACACATATTTTAAGTATATTAAGGGAGCATAGCCTGTCAAAAGGCATATCTACAATAAAACACTGGCTTTTGCACCTTGAGTAAGAGTGGCGGGATCCTGTGGGCTACAGAATAATTAAAGGTTCATTTTGTGTTTGTTGGACCCACTGGCCTTTGTTTCTCAGCTTTCTATTTGCCTCAAGCATATCTGTCTCTCTCACGTTCCATTTTTTCTGTCTCCCTCTCTGTCTCACTGCTTTTCCTGTGACACCCTCCCATTTCTTTGATGGTTGCGGAGGGTGAGAGCTTTATGGCACAAATGAGAATGGTTGATGTGTCTCTCTAAGGACCTGGGTGTCATGGGGGCGTTTTATTAACTGTGAGGTTGCTACTTTCAACTTTCCTGTGATGAAGATCAGTATGCACACAATGTGCCATTTATAATTTATTAATATTAATTATGTATACATAACACAATGCCCACCCCGCAAAAAAAATCCTCTTTGTGTGTTTTTGCATGCGTGCATTTGCGACTGTTTGCTTTTGTTGCGGGCTGAATCTGGCTGCATTATTTATTTCAGACCTGTGTGGTTGTGTGTGTGGTATGTAAACATGTGTCAAGGTGCATATTTCATCACCTGCCATACTAATTAGGTCAATCGACGCTGCATTCCCATGGCAACCATTGTGCTGTGTGTTATTAATGTGTCAACGTTACAGCGTGAGAGCAGCAGCACAGCGCCTGTGGTCATGACGCATTCCACTGGTTAGATCGTTTTGACATAAATGCAAAGTTAACGCCACAACCAGTATTTCACAAGATTGAGGGTACATAATATATATTTTCAAATGATTTACATGTTTTGGTATGTGAAACACAATAACATAGAACATCATTTTTCAGAGATGTTTTTAGTTTAAATTAGTACGACATAACATACTTTTGGTCGCGTGTAAATGGAATGAACTGAATGATGATTTGTGAGAGAGCCGGTTTATAGTGGTACATCTGTGTGTCCGCGACCATCATTACACTTGTGGTGTTCTATAGGGGATTTGTTGACTGAGAGTTTGAAAGAAGGTGGCTATGAAAAATAAAGGCTATATAAGAAAGGGCAATAATAACAAATAAAAGCTATACGAAATATGTGTGTTTCTGTATTATTGTAGTTATTTGTATTTTTAAATAAAACAGGTTTAAAATACAAAAACTTGAATTTGGTATTGAATTTGGTAATATTAACTTCCTTCAAAAGTTTAAAGATTTTTTAGAAGTCTCTTCTGCTCACCAAGGCTGCATTTACTTGTTTATGTTGTATAATGTTGTGAAGTATTATATAATTTATAATAACTATTTTCTATTAATATATTGTAAAATGTAAAAAAAAAACAAAAAAAAAACATACTGACCTCAAACTTTTAAACGGCAGTGTATATTATAATATAAAAAATGATGGGGAAAAAATGTCTAGAAAATATGTATTCATATATTACATTGGCCCAGATAACCTTCAAAAATAGAGGCATAGACACTTGTTGTTGCATACATTGTGAATGTTTTTGTGAAGAAATGGCTGATGGGTTAATACAGAGTTTATTCAAGTCGCATATTAGGCACTTTAGCAGGAAACAAATTCATAATTTATAACCCCGGAAAGCCTTTTATTTTTAAACCAAAGAGCGTGGAAGTGAAAGTAACTGGTGGCCAGGATGGTAGTTGTGCTTATATAAATTGTGTAAAGATTCCAGCTTAGCGTTTCGTTCATTGGCGACGAGTATGCAAGACATGTTGAGTATCCAAGACATGTTGGATTCTTACAGCTTGCTGGTTGCTTTCTGTATGAAAATTGATCTCTTTAGATACTTTTTCATCACCCACCTGACAGAGATGCCAGCATCCCTTTTGTACTCAGTGTTGATGAGCACAGAAGTGACTGCAGCTGAGGGTCATTTCGTCACCCTGCCTGCTGCCTATGTGGATCTGGCGTGGTGCTGTCCATGGTCCTGGAGTGCATGAGACAAGGGACCAAGAGACACGCACGCACACACACAGCCACACAAACACTCTCTAGTGCTTGTTAGATCTTGTGTTGTCTTAAGGGACAGGTGCATGACAAACAACAACAACAACAACAACAGAGAAATACGCTTACGACTGGAAACATACTAGAGCACCAGAATCCCTGTCTCAGCAGGTCAATAAAGTCAACTGAAGTTTGGATTGTGCTTTTCTTTTTTGTTTGTGCTTGGAGGATATTAAAGACAGTCATTGATCCTTGTCCTGTTGCACTTTATCTTCTTTTAGTGGTTTGCTTTATGTTAAAGTGTCTTATGTAATCAATAAATGATTGGCTGTGCACAAAGACTAATTCTCTCTCACTGTGAGACTCATCCATAACCTCTGCATAATTGGGATGGCTAATTAAATCAGCCAAGCACCTTTCACAATCTACATTTATAGACAGCTAGTCCCAGCTGTTTAGTGCTTATAGAGAGACAATGAGGTTATGTAATACAGTTGACAGCACAGTTCAATGAGGGAGGCCCCATACCGGGAAACAAATAGACCGATATTGGACTATTATTCACTAAAGTTTCGCTCATGTTTATGTAACAAGAAAAAAAAATAATAATACAAATACACTACTGTTTAAAAGTTTGGGTTCAATAAGATTTTTTTTTTTTAAATTAATACATTTAATCAGTAAGTAGGCATTAAACTGATGATGAGGTGACCGTAAAGACATTTATGCTATCTTAAATAAAAGATGTGCTTTTGAACAATCAAAGAGTCCTGATTTTTATTTTACCACGGTTTACACACACACAAACACACACAAAATATTAAGCAGCACAACTGTTTTCAACATTGATAATAATAGTAAATGTTTCTTGAGCACCAAAATAAATTCAACTGTCATCAAATGAATATATATATACAGTTTAAAATAATAAATTAGAAAACAGTTTTTTTGTAAAAATGAACATTATTTATTATTATTTTGTTGTTGCTTTTTTATTTTGCTCAAGTAAGTGTAGCAATGTTAAGTAGTTAAAAAATTATATGGTTCTAAATCTATGGTTGAGGAAATACATATCAAATGAAGTAAATATATTACTAATATCAAATAAATATCAAATGCATCACCTTAACATTGTCTTGACATTGGACTCACAGAGGTACTTTTGAGTACTGTAATTTCCCTGTATATAAATAGATAAATATCCTGTTTCTGTGTCACCCATCAGGCATTCCTAGATTCACAAGTGATTTTGGAGTGTGATGAAACAATAATGAACAGAAGTGCTATCATCTCATTTGCTCCTTAGTCTTTTAGTGACTCACATCAGGATTTCAAAGATTTAGAAGTGATTTTGGAGTGCAACAATGCATTTCAATGCTATCATCTCATTTGTTAGCGCTAATGGCCTTTACTAACGAGTTTTTAATCACTTATCTCCACGAATAGCTGTACGCTTTGATCCTCATGTCCCCAAGACACCCATTTTACAAAGGTTAAACATTGGAGCCCACTGTGCCTTGCACTCCCTGTGATTTTACCCTTGGTCAAACTACTTCACATACATGGTATTTAAAAAAGTCAAATGCACATATCTAGCATACAAACACTCACCTTAAATTGACACGTACTTGTTTATAAACAAGTGCTGTAGTTATTATGCACGCTTAATTAAGTGTTTTAGTTGTTTACCTCCCCTGAGCCTGACAGAAATCAAAATGCCAATTTTAGAGTCATATTATCTATATCAAATCCTCCATGGACTATTATTAATAATATAACTGGCAACTTTGTTAAGCATGGAAAGAAATGGAACAAAGTGACTGAATAAAAACAAAGACAATTATTATTATTTCATGTATAACCCTTGAATTGCTACTTGCCATGCATATTGCAAAAACAGTCCTGTCATGATCACATTGTGGTTTCTGTCAGCCCTCGGGCGATACAACCCAACCCGTCTAAACGGTGTAGCAAAAGCATTGCCTAGTTCTTAACCATTTATAATTAAGCCACTTATAAAGCAAATTATAAGGGGTCTAATCGACCCTTGGAAGTCTTTATTAACCTAATTTGGTCCTCTTCCTCATAATCAGGACTTACCACACTGCAAGTTGTGCTGGACACAGCAGCAGAGAAGAAATGGCAGGTGACCGCCATCAACGTGGGCAACATGAAGGACGAGAAAAAGGATGAAGCATATCGCTCACTCTTTCAGGACCTAGAAAACAAGAAGGAGCGGAGGGTCATCCTTGACTGTGAGCAGGACAAAGTTAAAGACATCATGGAGCAGGTACATCAACACATGCGCAAAAACTAAATAGTCTTTATTTAATATACATTTGGAAACTTTCAGCTGAAAAACCTGCATCATGTACTGGTTTAGCCGCATGTCTTCTGCAACCACAGAAACCGAAAATTCTCGGGCCAGCAGCATGTGTCCAAATTTCAATCCTAACTGTTCCATTTCATCAGAAACAATCTTAAAACAGGGCTTTAAGTGTAAAATACTGAACTTGTCCTTTAAAGCAACTAAGGACTAAGACCACCATAACTATGAATCGTTAATTAGGCTGCACAAACAAACGTCGTTATCGGGCAGAAAAGTCCTCAGATGGGTTTTTCATTCAGACTCGCTGCACCCTCAGGGAAGAGCTATTGATTTGTATTTAAGGCCTGCAGAAGTGTGTTTAATCAACCGCCAGAATCATTGCAACTGATCTTGGCTCTATATTATAGCTTCATCCACACACACACTTGCACATAAATTTACCTAAAGGATTTCTCATTAATGCAATTATCTAATCAACCAATCCCATGGCAGTTGCTTCAATGCATTTAGGGGTGTGGTCCTCGTCAAGACAATCTCCTGAACTCCAAACCGAAAAACCAGAATGGGAAAGAAAGGTGATTTAAGCAATTTTGAGCGTGGCATGGTTGTTGGTGCCAGACGGACCGGTCTGAGTATTTCACAATCTACTCAGTTACTGTGATTTTCACGCACAACCATTTATAGGGTTTACATAGAATGGTGTGGAAAAAGGGAAAAACATCCAGTATGCAGCAGTCCTGTGGGCGAAAATGCCTTGTTGAAGCTAGAGGTCAGAGGAGAATGGGTCGACTGATTCACGCTGATAGAAGAGCAACTTTGACTGAAATAACCACTCGTTACAACCGAGGTACTGTATGCAGCAAAGCATTTGTGAAGCCACAACACGCACAACTTTGAGGCGGATGGGCTACAACAGCAGAAGACCCCACCGGGTACCACTCATCTCCACTACAAATATGAAAAAAAGGCTATAATTTGCAAGGGTTCACCAAAATTGGACAGTTGAAGACTGGAAAAATGTTGCCTGGTCTGATGAGTCTCGATTTCTGTTGAGACATTCAGAGTCAGATGGATCCATCACTCCTTAGTGCCAATTGGGCATCGTTTAAATGCCACGGCCCACTTGAGCATTGTTCATGTCCATCCCTTTATGGCCACCATGTAACCATCCTCTGATGGCTACTTCCAGCAGGATAATGCACCATATCACAAAGCTCGAATCATTTCAAATTGGTTTCTTAAACATGACAATGAGTTCACTGTACTAAAATGGCCCCCACCGTCACCAGATCTCAACCCAAGAGCATCTTTGGGATGTGGTGGAACGGGAGCTTTGTGCCCTGGATGTGCATCCCACAAATCTCCATCAACTGCAAGATGCTGTCCTATCAATATGGGCCAACATTTCTAAAGAATGCTTTCAGCACCTTGTTGAATCAATGCCATGTAGAATTAAGGCAATTCTGAAGGATAAAGGGAGTCAAACACAGTATTAATATGGTGTTCCTAATAATCCTTTAGGTGAGTGTATACATCACAAGTGCCTTGCCCATATCACACACAAACTGCTGAAGGTGCTTTTATTTCAGCCTGTCTGTTTGGCGGCAGTGTGGAGCTGTTCGTGTTTTCTTGTTATGTCTTAAATATATTATAATGGCTTAGATGTTAAGTGCAGTTTTATTTTGTTTATTTTTATTTAATTAATTTGATGCGTTTCATTATTCTCTTTGCAGGTGATAACTATTGGCAGACATGTGAAGGGATATCACTACATCATAGCAAATCTGGTAAATGATCTGAAATGGAACACTACCAAAGAGAAACATATGACGTTGAGAAAAAAAAAAATCAAACAAAAATGTTGAGAAAAACCATGTCATGTTTTCAGGGTTTTGTGGATGGAGATCTTTCAAAAATCCAGTATGGTGGATCCAATGTATCAGGCTTTCAGATTGTGGATTTCGATGACCCCCTGGTGTCAAAATTTGACCAGCGTTGGGAAGCTCTGGAGGAAAAAGAATATCCTGGAGCAGACAGCAAAATACGGGTGAGATCTCGGTTTGTGTCTTTCCATTAATTAATTGATTTATTTTTTTTTTCTGTTTCAGGCAGCTTTACTAAATTTGATTAGAAAAGATGTTCAGGTAATTGCTACATGGACATAAAATGTCTTCATTTAAATGCCTGAATAATTTAGGCCATTTGCAGAACAAGCTTGTTAGTCATTTTGTACTCCAGATAAAATGTGGTCTCATCTGTCTTCTCACCAAGACAAAGTAGGTGTTTAATTTCCTTTTTCATTCTTACATTACTAACAAATCCCGAGCATTCATCGAACCTACATTAAAGTAACATAATACAGAATTTAAATGTATGTGAGTAGAAAAATGTAATAAAATTCAAATGTTGTTATTCTTTCAGAGACAACTTCACCAAATAAATGTTAAAATAAAAGTATATGGCTTTGCCATGTGTTTTTCATTTCAAATATAATTATGGACCACAAATTCCATTCTGAACTGCTATACCGCCTTCAGATTTCATTTTTCCTGATAACTAACTCATTGTTAACTCTCTCTCTGTATATAGTACACTTCAGCACTGACGTATGACGCAGTTCAGGTGATGACTGAGGCCTTCCGCTATCTGCACAAACAGAGAATTGACATCTCCCGTAGAGCTAACAACGGAGACTGCCTGGCTAATCCAGCTGTACCATGGGCACAGGGGGTTGAGATAGAGCGTGCCCTAAAACAGGTGACAAGTCACCGTGCCACCCTGCCATACGATGAGCACAAAGAAATTTATAGAACTATTTTAATTTACAATTTAATATTTGTTCAATATTATTAATAGTAATAATATTCCATTTATGAGGTATACATATATCTCATAAATATGTTATTAATAATTATAATTGATCAATTGTAATCTGAACAATATATAAAATGTTTCTATTTCACATTTAATTTAATAATTACTATTTGATAAAACAGAACAGAATATTATTATGAATTTCAGAACTTCTTAATATTGGGTCTTTAAATGTTTGTTGTTCATTTCCAGGATTAAATACTATTTTGGAGCCCATAAATACAACTAAATACAACTCCTCACTGTCATATCTTTTTCATACAGGTGAGAGTTGATGGTCTCACTGGTAACATTCAGTTTGACCAGTATGGAAAGAGGGTGAATTACACCGTCAATGTCATGGAACTGAAAAGCAATGGGCCGGTTAAGGTAAGACTCTGTGCTAAGAAAAGTATATGGACAGAAAAGCAGGCTTTATCATTTCAAATCATAAGTTACTCACAAATGCCTCTCTTTTTCAGATTGGCTATTGGAATGAAGTTGACAAAATGGTCGTGACAAAGTCTGATCTCTTTCCAAATGATACAATGGGGCTGGAAAACAAGACTGTGATAGTCACCACCATTCTAGTAGGTTTCACTTGTGGTTTCCATGCTCTATGCTGTTCTGTTGAAATAAGTGCACCGTTGTAAAAATGTGCACAGCTCTGACAAGGTGTCCTTGCTTTTGATTTCAGGAAGCGCCGTATGTAATGTTAAAGAAGAATGCTGACCTTTTTATGGATAATGAAAGATATGAGGGATACTGTGTGGACTTGGCAGCTGAAATAGCAAAGCACTGTGGATTTAAATATCAGTTGAAGATAGTGGAAGATGGCAAATATGGAGCTAGAGATGCAGAGACGAAGATCTGGAATGGAATGGTTGGAGAATTGGTTTATGGGGTAAGAACGGTTTATTTATTAAACTTTTAAAGTTGGACATAACTGACAAGTAGCTGATGCTAGTCTGAAAAGTAGTCTTAACCATGAGCATAAATATTTTTCTTTGATCAAACCATTTTTTTTTCCGTTCAAGCAATATTATTAAATATATTGAATTAAATCTCTTTCATTTTAGAAAGCTGACATAGCAGTGGCTCCATTGACTATCACTTTAGTCAGAGAAGAAGTCATCGACTTCTCAAAGCCATTCATGAGTTTGGGCATCTCCATCATGATCAAGAAGCCTCAGAAGTCCAAGCCTGGTGTGTTCTCATTCCTGGACCCTCTGGCCTATGAGATCTGGATGTGTATCGTGTTTGCCTACATCGGCGTGAGCGTGGTGCTTTTCCTGGTCAGTCGTTTCAGTCCATACGAGTGGCACACAGAGGAATATGAGGACGGCCAGATCCAGACCAATGAGTCAACCAATGAGTTTGGGATTTTCAACAGCCTTTGGTTCTCTCTTGGAGCTTTTATGAGACAAGGCTGTGATATTTCACCAAGGTTTGTTTTTGACTTCTTGTGTTTGAAGTTCTTTATATTTCTGCATGCCATTTTTTCAAGAAATGCTGCTTTTATAAAAGAAAATGCATTTTTTTTCTGTATACAAATCATTGGCTTGCTTTTATGTTATGGTCGAGAGATATTATTGATTTGATATTAATTATTAGTTACATGCTGAAATCAATAAATATACTACAGTTTTAAACTAAGATAAAACATTACAGTATATATTGAGATGTTCATTATTCATTATACATGACGCAGACTCATCAGTCTGAGCAGGCGAAGCAAATTCTGCCAAGCCGCTATTTTTACAAATACCTTCAAATTAGTGAAGCTTCTGTTCAGACTTCATGATGCCTTCAAAAACCTTAGTCTAACTCTTTTACATACTGTAAATATCTTTTCAGAGATAATACAAGATGTCACAGTTTCAGCAATATAATGAGTTGCATGTCTTGGAAAATATGACACAATTAATATGGTTCAGTTTTACATCGAACGCAGTTTGCTTTCAATAGCCTGTTACCTGAGAATACAATTTTTGAATCGCATTGGACTTTTTTCATCAGGTCTCTTTCTGGCCGCATCGTTGGAGGTGTCTGGTGGTTTTTCACCCTGATCATAATTTCATCCTATACGGCTAATTTGGCTGCCTTCCTAACTGTGGAAAGGATGGTGTCTCCAATTGAGAGTGCAGAGGACTTAGCAAAGCAAACAGAGATTGCTTATGGGACTTTAGATTCTGGTTCAACAAAAGAGTTTTTCAGGGTAAGACACCCATTTTCTTAATTTCCATGTAATCCAAATGCCTTTTTATTTAATACTGTATATAATGTATGACTGTTTTAAATAGGACTGATCAAAGAGCACAAACTTTTAAGTTTGAGTTTAAGAGGCTAAGATAAAATGCAAAGCTAAATACTAAATTGCTGTAGTTACAGTAATTTGAAAAAAAAAAATGTGTTGGGCATGGCCATTTTAGTAACAAAGTTCTATTTGTTAACTATATTGGTTATGATCAAAAAATTAAGAATAACTCTAAAGTATACTAATGAACATTTCCTAATAAATGATCAAAATCAAAAGTTGTTTCTAGTAATATTTTGCAATGCACCTAAGCTGACATGAACAGCTGTATTAATGAACAGCTTATAGTAAAATTTATCTTTGCATCTTTT
Organism: Pimephales promelas; assembly: GCF_016745375.1. The sequence continues at coordinate 1,794,516 of NW_024121122.1, read as the reverse complement.
TTTGTTCTCCAGCGTTCCAAAATCGCTCTTTTCGACAAAATGTGGACATACATGAAAAGTGCTGAGCCCTCAGTATTTGTTAAGACGACAGCGGAAGGTGTTATGCGGGTGAGGAAGTCCAAGGGGAAGTATGCCTATTTGCTGGAGTCTACCATGAACGAGTACATCGAGCAGCGCAAACCCTGCGACACTATGAAGGTCGGAGGGAACCTGGACTCCAAAGGCTATGGCATCGCCACC